>AYEL01046283.1:0-29269 GCA_000484575.1 Olivierus martensii
CACACACACACACACACACACACACACACACACACACACACACACACACACACACACACACACACACAAATACAACGTATGATTTTCGATGGATCCTCGGACCGCTTTCAGCGCACACCTTTCTTTATTGGTACCTTCTCTCGGACTTTGCTGACTTTTTCTCTCTGACTTGGACTTTCTCTTCTTACCTCTTTTTTTTTTTCTCCTTCCCACGTACTTTGTTTTTACAAAGTTAACCTTTCGTTTACATTATCGTGTTCCTGGCGATACCTGCCCGCAATTTGATCTCGCGTCGTCGCCATAATATCTCGTGTTTCGTCGAGTCTTATGTTTTTGTATATAAAATTCTGCTGATAATCAAGACACATTAATCGATTGTTTATCGTTAAATTAACATCTTCCTGAGGATGTTTATATATTACTTTACAAAACTATTTCTTTTATTTATAATTATATATAATCTCTGTTTTTTTTCGTATTATTTATTGGGAGAAGTTTTCGTAGTGAACGAGAAATTTCATCCATCTAAACTTCGCATTCCTTTTTCTTTTTAATTTCAACTTATCTGTTCATACAATTAATAGTTCATCATAAGAAAAAATGCGCACTATACAATTATATAGTCGCGATTCTCACATACCTGTGTAATTTTTGAAGAATAAAATTTTGTTGATTTGAAATTTATTTAAATAAATATTAAAAGATAGTGGAAATTTAGGAAACTACATCAAAATTGACACAATAACTTACTAGTAAATTATAAATACTTACTTATGTAAAATTTTGGTTAAAGACTGGATTTCTTGTCCATTTATTCCTAAATTTAAACTTAGTTGTGATGTATTTGTAGGATTGTTAAAATTTAAACTGCCTTCTAAAACTTCCGAATATGTTTGTCCTTGATATTGCATAGCTTTTCTATAAAATAAACAAAATACAATATAAATTATCAAAAAATTTAAAAAAAAAAACAAATTATGAGAAGATGAAAATGACTAAAATTTTATATATATGTATATAAATGTAAACAATTTATTAAAATGGGAATCCCTGAATTATTATGAAAATGTGTTTAAAATTTTCAGTCATAATTCAAATCTGTCACAATTCAGAACAGGATTTCCAATAGAGGCATTATGATAAATGGAAGTTATTCAGAAATTAATAAAAGAAATATAGTATAATAATGTTGAATAAACGATGCTATTCTTTACAAAAAAGAAAATATCAATCTTGTTTCTGCCAATAATTTTATATAGGCTAAAAATAATGAAAATACTAAAATTAAAAGTATAATGTATGATATAATTAAATTCATATACAAAACTTAATAGAAAAATATAACAAACTGTTTATTAAGATCAGCTATATCTATAAGAAAATATGAAATTTTAACTGGTTTCATATAAATTGAATGCTAGACTGATTTGTTGATTAATTATAATGCCAAATTATACAATAGATATATCTGGCAGCAGCCATTTTATTGCTAATCATAAGCTAGTCAACAATTGTGATGGAATCAATCCAAAAGTTGATGGATAAATTCAACAAGCTGGAACCTGTACTCATAAAATCTGGAGATATGGGATACAAAACTGAAGAAAGAATCTTCTGGATGCTAAGTGATTTCTTACCATGTTGTTATTTAGGAAACTCCGAATTCTAGAATTTGGCTTTTTTAAAATTTTAACTAGTAACTTATGAGATGATAGAATAAGATTTTCTTGATGGAATTGTATTGGTTGTAGCCATTGTTGATTTTATGAAAAATATTCTGTTGTCGTCTAATTACTTTTTTTATTATTATCTTTTAATGATTTATAGATTTGATAGATATAAATTATCTTCACCTTTTCTCTGAAGTATGTAGATAGGGAACTTAATGCAAAAACTTTTTTAGGGTAATTTCTTTATAGTAGATAATTGAAAATATTCAAACAACATTATTGAATTAAAATGAAAAAGTAACTGAAGAAACATTGTATGTGAGATGGCTGCCATTATTCAAAAATCTACTGATGGTAGCTGTTACAATTGTTAACAATTGTCATTATTAGCACAAATTGTCATAAGTGAGGGCATTACAATTCAAGAACTCCCTGTATTGTAAATTATTCAAATTCAAGTACAGTATTTCAAAATTATATTATTTTTTATAAGAAAGGTAACTTTTATACATTTCGTGCTTACGAAAACTTTATATGGGTAAATTTACCCTGTTGACATTTATGTTGAGCAGGACTGTCATGGAAGTGAAACAAAAAATGATAAAAAATTAAAAATATTCAATCCTGAATTTAGTAGTACAACTATTGCAGAGCAATTTTTTTGCATTTGTTGGGTAAGAATACATGCCTCCAATGATGGAGACTAAATTTTTTGTTTGCCAAAATTTCTTTTTAAATTCCAATCTAAAGATAGAAAATGTGAATAGACTGTATTAGTAAACTTTGGATTATTTTTCTTTTAATCTTATAGTAATCTTATTTTGATTTTGAGGAGAGAGAAATTTATTTTTGAAATTTTAAGTAAAACATGAAATTTTAGTATGATGAGCTGTAAAATTCGTAGAATTGAAAAAATTTTGTCAATAATATAAAATATTAAAAATTTTGGTTAATTTTGTTAAAATAAAGAATATTTTTATTTATTTGTTCATTTATTGCTTTACTTTTACAAGTAATTTAGTAATATCAAGAAATCCTAATGTAAACAATCTCAGGCTATAAAAAAAGGCAAGGCTCTTTTATTGTTTTATGGCAGCCAGCCATTTTGTGGGAAATCGTGGTCAAGCCTATTTTACTGCACTGTATGTAGTATTGGGTTAGTATGTCAGTAAAGCATTTGCAGAAATAAAGTAGATAGTGTTATAGCTGTTTATGAATGAGAGTGGATGATTTTCACATATGATGGATTTTTGGATATAAATTTGAAAATTTATAAAAAATTAAAATAAATTATTGAAATGAAGGAAAAACATATCAATAAATATATTTTATTAAAAAAATAACAATATTTTAATAAATTTCATTTTTTTGTCAAAAAATTTTTTAAATATAGTCCAGCTTTCTTCATTCATAGCTTATTTTTATTCATAAGAAATGACACTATAAGAAAATAACAAATATTTCATTGGATGGCTAAGATTTCAGACAAAAAAATCATATTTTTTTTTGATCTCATATAATGAATGAACAATTGTGAAAGAAATAAAATATGGAAAAAATTTTCACATTATTAGAATGAGAATAAAAAACATAATAAACTATATAAATTTCAAAATATTTTGATGAAAATTAAAAGAGATTTCACAATATTAAATTTCTGCATACTAATTAGGTTTATTTTGAAATACACTCATTGTCATAAAAATCATGCACCAAGAAGTTGTTGCTTTGCTGCAAAACTTAACATGCAGTTACATCTCAAGCAGATATGAAAATGATTAGATGAAAAGACTTGCTACCATAGGGCATAAAAATGCTTCCTGTATTGCTCTATAAAATGCTCTCAAAGGCTACTTTTCTGTAGTTTATCTGTTGTGATAATGTGAGATTACTGGAATGAAAGAAGCCAGATGGTCATATCAATGAATTATTTCTTAGTATCTAGGCTGTTCTGACGAGACTGTTAGAAGGTGTTGGGGCCAGTGGATGAGTGAGGATATGCACTCACTGTGACCAAACTCAGGATGCCCTCGACAAATCATCAACAGAAAGGGCCATCTGTTCCTCCAACAAACATAAGGCAGATCTAAGTGTTTCATTAGTGTCATCCAGAGACAGGTGACAACATCATTATATGTCCCAGTCTGTGCCAGAACCATTTCAAGGTGCTACACCAAAAGACATTTGATCTCACAGCATCCATTACATGTACTGCCATTGACAGCCACCAACCATTGCTTGCATTTGTAATGGTGTTTTGCACAATGAAACTGGATTGCTAATGGAATAGTAGTAGGTTATCTTCAGCAATGAATCCAAATTCAGTTTGAGAACTGACGACAGTTGTGTTTGTGAATGGAGGCCATCTGGTGATTGCTGCAATCTAACCCTTGCTATCAAGCAACACACTGTCCCAACAGCTGATGTGATGATCTGAGGAACCATTGCATATGACAACTGGTCATCCATAGTAGTGATCTGAGGGACAATGACAGCACATCATGTGCATCATGTTCAGGACATCCTGCAGCCACATACGTTAATTCTCATGGAAAAAGCCCCTGTGAATATTTTCCAGCAAGATAATGCTTGGCAACACAAAGTAAGAATGTCACAGGTTTATCTCCACCAGGTTGCCACACTTCCTTAGCCTACCCAGTTGCCCCAATTTATCACTAATAGAACATGTTTGGGACCATCTGGGATGCCAACTTTGACAGCCTATGAGTTTGCATGCTCTAGAGATCCAGTTACAGCAATTATGGACAGGTATGATGTAGGATATCATATGGGACCTATATGCCTCCATGCTCATCCATATCACATCTTGTATACAATCTAGAGGTAGCTCAACAGAGTATTAGTCTTCTTTTATGTATTTATTTTTCTGCAATAAAGTATTCTTTTAATCTGATATTATAATATTATAATAATATTATAATCTGATTATAATATCAGATTACAAGAATACTTATATTAACATTAAAATCACACATATAAAGTTTCATTTGATTCTGACAACCCCTTCTTGGTTTATGATTTTTTTTTGATAATGAGTGTATCTCTTGGATCTCAATGGAATAAAGTTTTGGCTGATACTGATCTGAAATATGAAAAATATTTTCAAATAAATTTAGATATTTGTTTAATTGTTTGATAGTAATGTCTTGGGTTTGTAATTCTTTCTGGGTTTAGTTTAGCTTTATTTTGGATTTAAAAATGATTAATAATATATCTAAACACTTATTGCAGTTGAGAATAATGATAAAGCTTAAATTTTAAACTAACCGAAAACATTAGTTTTTTTAAGGGTTAAATAAAAGCTTTATCATTATTCTCAACTGCAATAAGTGCTTAGATATATTATTAATTAGCAAAGTTAAGGAGTTAAAGCAGGTGATTAGAATATGCATTTAAAAATGATTTTTAGATTTTAATGAAATTTTTTATTTTGATACAATTTTTGTTAATTTCATACTATTTATTTTGATTAAACTATTTAAATTTCATACATTTAATTCTTACCTATAATGAACAGGTAGATCATCTTCATTTATTAGACCCTAAAAATTTAATCATTAGTATTAATAAAATTGAAAAATAAATAATATAAAAATACCATTTTATTTCTAAAATATTTTTAAGAAATTGCAAATAATTTATGTAACTCTTAGAAATCAAGCTCTAACAACAGTGCCCAATGAAAATTATTTTAATAATAGAAATGTTTTTTGTTAGTAAAATTAGCCATTAGCTACAAAATATGTATAGGAGAATAGATCACAAAAAAGAACAGTTGTACTAAACTTATAAATTAAAAAATGGAGCACTCACTCTGGTAATGTTAACATGTGCTTAATACGTAAACATAACACAGAAATTGACTGGGAGCAGGCAAAGCTTGTGAGATTATATGATACTGTAAAAGAAGAATTAATGATAGAGTTCTTACAGATTTTAAAAAAAAAGCTAGTTTCAAGAATGTGATTAATAACACCTGGGTGGCAATTCAACTATTTAGAAGTATGATTTATTAAGTTGTATTTAACAATTTTTGTCAGTCTTTATTACTGTAATCTTTTATCAGTTGATGTTTCACTTTAAGTGTCTTGTTACATATTAAATATTTATTTTATTTTATCATCATTTTAATAGTTTCATGATGTATTTTGTTTATTATTTGTTATATTTAATATAACATATTAAGCACATGTTAATATTACCAGAATGAGTGCTTTATTTTTTAATTTATAAGTTTAGTACAACTGTACAATATAAACTTCAAGGGAACTTATTCAAATAAATCCAAATTTACAAGCCAAATTCTAGCCCTTGAATTATTCCGTTATAATTCAAGGGCTAGAATTTGGCTTGTAAATTTGGATTTATTAGTACAACTGTTCTTTTTTGTGATCTATTCTTCTATACATATTTTGTAGCTGATGATGGTCAGTTTTATTAACCAAAAATGTTTCTATTATTAAAATAACTGTTATTGGATTCTGCTGTTTAGTGCTAGATTTCTGAAGTTATACATTTGTGACCCTTAAATAGTTTTTGATCATTTTTTGAATTTATGTAATTCTAAAATTTAAATAAAATATCATTCAAATAAAATATATCATTTTACTGAGAGAAAATTGGTCTTATTTAAATACTAGAATCTGGTTTGCTTAGAAGTTTAATTAATAAAAAATAAGGAAGCAAATAATCATGCCCTAGGAATGATACACTGACTGCAAAAATTATGGAGTTTGATTTCCTATTAAATTCATAAATTGCACATATTGATAAATGTGGGTCATTTCAATTTTTTTGAAGTATTAAGTATTCAATTGAAAATTTTGTGATATTCTTTACTTTTAAAGTGAATAACAATTATTTATATGAGATTTCATTGCAATCATTTCAGAAAACAAACTTCTCAAACTGAAATGAAAATACATTGAAAAGTGGCTAGGTTGGCATTTTTCCTATTGAATTATATGCTGCTTTCCTTCTTATTGGATATTAAATAACAGGATATTCCTTTGCTCATCACAATTATTCATACCTATGGTAAGATTCAGCATTTGAAACTTTGAAGAATGAGGTTGAATAAACTCTGTCACTCCTAAAAAAAATCTGGAAAAATGGTATCCAGAATGAAACATCAATTCTCTAGAATGAAAGCACAGTTTTCTTCCACCAAAAGTACATTTTTCAAAATCATTGATGCAATCCCTGTAAATACAAATTTTTGTTATAAATATATATGACATAAATCAGGGACTCCCTGGACTATCAGTAGCATTTTTGTTCATACTGTAATGGAAAGTGACTTTCTGAGCAAGATACATGAAGATAACTCAACAATATGCTTAGTCTTTGCAATTTATTCCTGAGCATTAAATGATATAAAAATAGAACTAATAAAAATACAACATTGAGCTGACAGATTCTTTTCCATTTCTGTATTGCTTCTTTTTTGCATATTGCTGTTTTCCATATATGATTCTTGAGAAGAGTGCTAAGATTATGAAATTTATTTATATCTTCATCACTTATGATTTTTCAAAGCTGCAATTTCTGTAAATGAGACAACGAACCTTTTTGTTATATTCAAAGTGACTTTCAATTAGGGTTGCCAACTCAAAATTCTTAGCAAATCAGAGTTTTTCAATTCCAATCCAGAAATTTCTAATGGTAAATTTTTTTAATGTTTTTTTGCCCTTTTAAAATGATAAGAGGTTATGATTTGTTTTATGTGGCTATCTTTGATTCTACCACTGACAGATATATAGATGATTTTAGAATAAAGATTTTTCTGAGATCCCTCAAAAAATTTTACAATTAAATCAAAATATTCATAATATTCAATTTTTAAAATTTTTTAATTTTTAAGATATAGGGGTCATTGTTAGGAGTCCTGTTGAAGGATGTTCTCATATCATAAGACCTCAAGATTACAATTACCTGCAAATAATCACAAATGCCCCATTTTCAACTTGTTTTGAAGCCATTGGAAGGAAAATTTTAAGATAAACCATAACCAGAAAGCATAATGGAAGCACTTTTATTCAGAAGATGAGCAGTTTGTCCCAATTCAAAAAAAGATGCCTTCAAATTGGTATCATATTGCAACATGTTGCAACATGTTTTTTGGGATAACAACATGTGGAGCAAGTTTTTTTCACAGATGAGTCCAAATTCAGACTGCAATTTGATTCCAGCCAGACTTTTATCTGAAGAAACATGGTACAAGATATCAACCATTAAGTATTACAAAATTTAATTAAAATGCTTGGATATTTAGTGGAAAAAAAATTTCCTTGGAACAAAGAAATTTAGTTTTAATTGACCTACTGATAAGGTCGAAAGCGTTTCTGGTAATAAAGTATTTATTCCTGTTTAGAGCTTTGTATTTTGTGTGGCACTTTTGTGTGTAACAGTTAAAGTTCTTAAAAATAATAATTTTCTTACATTGAAAAAAATTTGTTTTCCAGGTTCATCTCAATAAATCGTATACGAGAATTTAGTAATTTACATTTGATAAATAATACCAATAATTGATATATTAATAATAATTCATATTTTGACATATGCTCAATATTTACCTTCAATAATGTTAGCAAAATGAACAAGTAATTTTGATAATACTATGAGATTTATTATTATTATTAAATTTTTTTATTCTTGATTAGTGCTGTTTGTTTTACTGTCTATATCATTTCTCCATCAAGAAGTACAGCATGAATTCTGTTTATTTACAATATTAAATATAATTATTAAATACAATAATGAAATTAAAATCAATCATATTCACATAACTACATACATAAAAATATATAAGTTTGTATCCACCATACTTACAATGTTACCAATTGCCATGTTAATATTAAACCAAAAATAATTTAAATTTTACTCAAAATTAAAAAATTTAAATAATAAATTTTATTAAATCAAATTTTGCTTGTACAGAACTTTAACTAAATATATTTATAAAATATATTAGACAGAAATTATAATTGAATACCAAATGCAATTACAGACATTTTAAATTTATATTAAATCTACTTTGGAAACTAGTTAAATGAAAAAATTTAAATACTAATAAATACTACAAAAATCAATCTTACCACGATTATTGTCACCTACTTTATAAAGTTACTTTAATCAATCAATTAAAATGTTTGCTCATTAAGATTAACTCAAAAATTAACACCTGCCAAAGTGTTGAATTTGCATTTTTTAAGCAGTGAAAACTATGATGTCTGTTACTTACAATTAGTTTAAATCATTTCATCATCATCATACTTTGTGAAAGAGTTGATTCCATGTGAAAACATTATTTATATACATGGAAATCAAATAGATTCAAAAGATAATTTGATTACTCTTGTCACTTGGAACAACTTATTGGTAGACATCTATGGATACAATGCTCTGAAATTATCATTAATTTATTTTAGAACTATATATCAAAAAAATTTCATTTTTGGCAAATATGAAATGATTGCCAGGACTCAAATAATTAAACCCCAAATATATAATTTAAAATAACAACAACAATAAATAAATAAATCATAATTGCAAATAAGATAATCCAGCTTACCATCTCACATGTCTACCATTTAAAATAATTAAGCAATATTTTTTTATAAAAAATTTTAACATAAAAAATGCAATTCAAATTCTATAACAAAGATAGATTATTTATTTAGCTCTATAAAATTATCATTTTTGTATTGGATTTTTTTCCTATAAAAATGATAGTTCTACAGGAATAAAAGCACACAATCTCACCTACATTATATTTGATAACATACATAGCACTTAATATTTATCCTAATACTATCTATATAACAAATAGTAATAATACTGTATACTACCACATGATTGCTATTAATACAGTAGCTATAACTATCATGAAAACATTAAATGAACAGCATCAACTTTATAAAAATATATTTAAGCATTGTTTAAATTTATTTAATTATAAATTATATATTCATGTTTTATTAAATTTTTTATTATTATAAATCAGAGATGCCAACCATATAAATAAGAGCCACAAATCATGACTTCAGATTCAAAAGAGAAAATTAAACATGATTTAGATAATCATCATTAATATTTAATCACAGAATCTTTCTAATATAATTTTCTCTATGACTTAAGAAAATTATGGAAGAAAATTGCATAATACTTTCATCTTGGTTTTTATTGATAAATATGATCACTAGAAAATAAGAAAGTTTAGAATAAAATTTTATTCCATTTTTTTGCACCGAAACATCATTCAAATATTAAAAAAACCAAAAGCAAAGCTCGAAAAGCAAATTTTACTGAAATTGAGTGAATAAGTTTCAACCACTAATGCAACAATCATAATAAGAATAAATTCAGTAACCTATATGAATGCAAAATAATAATCAAAAATTTCTAAAATAATTAAAAATAAAATGACCAAAATTGATTTGTTATTACTGTATAAAATAAATTAATTTAAAAATTTTTATATATATCATACTTGATTTCAATAATATATATGGATTTCATTCAAATTAAATAATATTTATATGAGATATCATTTTGAAAGACAGTCATTCAGACACATATTTAGAATCATTGATTGGTTCTCTAAAACAGAAGTTTCCACACTTTTTTACTCGCATCCAACTTTATTAGTAAAAAAGAAATAATAATATACATCCCATATAATAGACATAAATATGACAAAAAGAAAAACACATGCACACTCCCTGAAAATTTCTTACTCTCTCCTATGGATAAGGCATAACATATTTTAACTTTAAATTATACTTTTAATTATTTTTAACTAATATATTTCATTCCGGTCAACAAATTATGGAGATTGATCATCAAAATCAAAATATCAATTATGATGAAAGAAAACTTTTGAAGATAAGAAACAAATTACTGTAAGCGAAAGAAACTAAAACATCATCAAGAAATGAGGAATTAAGCATTACTCACCAGCCAGCAGATAATCAAAACAATTGTTCAAGACAAACTTGGAAATATATGGAATGATAAATGGTTTTGCAGATTGTTGCATAGAACAGGTTTCAAACTCATATCCCAATATATCTTTTATTGTATCCCACACTGCATTTATTATAATCACACAGG
Source organism: Olivierus martensii (assembly GCA_000484575.1). NCBI lineage: Eukaryota > Metazoa > Arthropoda > Arachnida > Scorpiones > Buthidae > Olivierus > Olivierus martensii. Next base: position 10,806 of record AYEL01046283.1, read on the forward strand.
TATATGAAAAATATTCAGAAATTTTTTCTGACAATTGTTTTTTATAAAATTTGAAAAAATCACTTAAAGTTTTTTTTATAAATTGCAATGAAATTCAGTAAAACAGTAGTTTTTTTTTTAATAAGTTAGAAGTGGAAGTTCTATGTTAAAAAAAATTCCATCATTTATAAATGATTTTATAATTTTGAATATGAATTGAGTCATATCATTTTAAGAAAATTAAAATGTAAACATTTAGTGTAATCAACCCTTTTGACAATTTTTTCATATAATAAATCTTTGTTTCTATAAAACATTAATTTTAAATATGGCCCTGCCAATTAATCAAAGATGGCTAAAGTCTATCTTCAAAGAGAAATAGTTTGAGATCATTGGCCTAGATAAAAGATGGGCAACATATTTTTTAAAGTTGCACATGTGTGAAAAATGAAATGTTCAATTCATCACACCTGCTAAAAATTAAGAATGGAAAAAATTACTGGTTTATTTATTCACATTTAATCATAATCTAATAGTCAGCAGAAAAATATGAAATACAATCAAATACAAATAATTATTTATCTTTAAAAATTAAGAATCAAATTTTAACATGATATTTGATGATTTTTTGTCAAATAGGTTCCTGATATTTTGGTTGAATATCCATGCTAAGTACATATCTCAACTCCGTCTTCAAATTTTTATCTACCAACCAAGACTAGTTCTTGGATTTTAAAAATGTCAAAGTCAAGAACACTGACTCACAAATCCATGTTGATCCAAATATGGAGAATAATTCTGCAATTCCAAATTTTAATGTTGGGAAATCTTTTTTGGTCAAAATGGACTTCCACATATCTGTAACCACACAGGTGTCAATTTTTCAAGTATTCCATACCATGAACACAAAGCAATTTATTTTTCAAATCTGCATGCATCTAGAGACAAAAAGTTTGCCATTTCTTTGCTTGAGTTTCAATATCAAAATCAAATGGATTACATAGAAACTGAAGTGTCATTTTAGTGTAATTGAATCTGAAAAACATAATTTGAATTTTTCTTTCAAATTTTTTATCTAGCCTACATATAAATTTGTTTGTGTGTATCAAATAAGTCACTGCTCTAATTTGTTTTGAAAAACTCTCTTAACTTCAGAAAATAGATTAAATCACATCTGCATTTGTAACAGAAAAAGATGGAGTTTTAATAAAAATTCTCAAATATTCTGTGCCTGCTCATATATTAATTTTCCTTTTCTTTGCAGTTTTAAATTTAAATGTAACATATCACATAGAAAATGTAAATTGCACATCCAGAAAATCTTTTCAATGTCAAAAAATTTGTGAATTTTACATTATCTCAAATTAGAAACTTTCTTATTGAAAAAGAAAGTTACTAATTTGAGGAAGCAAATTAATAAATCTTTCCAATATCTTCCCTCTGCTCAGCCATCATATATTTGTAAAGGCAGTAAGATCTTCAAAATCATAATCACCACATTCCTTCAAAGTTTCAACAAATTGTCGGTGAATGAGAGAACTATCACTTTGCATATAATTGATAATCTTTACCACTGCATCCATCACAATTTGTAGTGTATCATTGCCAATGATTGTTGACACAAGTTTTCCTGATGCAAGATGCAATGAAAGAGGGTAGAATAGTTAGCACACTATTCTGCTTTTTTTAGAAGGGGAAAAAAATCTTAATTTAATCCCAATCACAGCAGATGCAACATCTTTTGTAAAGGAAACTAGTTTTTTCGAAATCCATGGAAAAACTAGTTTCCGTTAATTTTAATTTTAAAATTTATAAAATAAAGTTAAACTGAACTTTAAATGATTAAATCATTTAACATTATACCTATTATCAACATATAACTTAAAAAGTAATAATGACAAAAAAAAAATTAATTTACCAATTTCATTTTATTCTGAAAAGGTGCAGCTAAATGATCATTTTTCATTGAAATATGTAAGCGTCCTGTTCCAGGATCTGTCACTTCATTTAGTACAGCACCTTAAATATAACAGCAAAAATTAATTAATTATTTATTTAAATATATTTAAAATTTTTATATATTAAAATGAAAAACAAAATATTTTATAAAAAAAATTAATAAAAAATAATAACTATCTTTAATAATAAAAAAAATCTATATAAAACAATAAAAGAAAGATTAGTAAAAAAGCAATATCTGCATTTCTATGGTATATTGATATATTTACTATTATGGAAAATTTGGATGAATTTTAAATGACATTCAATTTTAATTTTTTATGTCATGTCTCTACATTGAATTGCTTATGTTAAGAGGTAGTTCAAATATTTTCAAAGCAATTTCTTCAGCTTTGTAGGTTTTAAATGTTGTATGTCAGTTTTAAATTTTTCTAAAATGTGTCCAAAACACTGTTTTATTAATGTTTTCAATTTGGCCATTTCCAGAATTTAGCAAGAAATGTATATTAAAATTTCAAATTTTCATATGAATAACACAAATAAAATTTTCCAACATTCAAAAATGTTTATAAATTCAATTAGTTTGCACTCATGATAGAAAAATTAAGATAACTATCAATCTTTTTGATACAACAATTTAAAACCTAGCACATTTTTAAAGTAATATTCAATAAACACTAAATTAAACAGCATAATACTTCAGGTGTAATAATTTATGTAAAACTAACTATAATATCTTTTGTAATATGTCACTCAGCATCTCAAATATCAAATTAACTAGGGCTGATCCAATAGCTAAAATATATTTTTGTAACAGAAGTTGAGCATGATAAAGATTTTAAATAAAAATAGAATTGTGTCTGTATTCAACTTTTTTTCCCCAATGCTCTATTTGAATATTAGTAAATTTCTTACTTCATCTGTTAGAAATTTAGAGTCTTTTCCAATATGTTAAGTGCTTGACAGATTTACAATGCATTTTTTGATTGCATTTGAGTTATCACAAATTATAAAATGCAATTTTAAATTGTAATTGATATTTATAAAATGATTTTATATTTATATAAATAAATTATTATGAAAGCATCATATTTTCAGACAATAACAATCATGTTGTAGATAATATCCAATACAAAATAGCCATTGTTTATTAAATGTTAAAACAATGTATAAATAATATATTATATTTTACCTTAATATAATACAAAAATTTATTTTTTAATACTTTTTATAGATAACTGCATCATCAATTGTAATCAGAACATATCACTACTGCTTCTTATTTGATAGTGATTGTTAAGATATATCTCAATTTTAGATATATTAAAATGTGAAGAAAATGCACATTTTAAAATCAATGAAATATTGGTAGTCCTCAACTTACAATATGGGTGATGTTTCGATAACCTTATCATAAACTGAAGATGACTCATATAATGTTAACAATTTTGGTAGTAATAATAAATGGAATACTGAATCCTTTAAGATGGCAAAATCATCCAAATTCAATCCTGGGTCTGCAAAATTATAAAGTAATTTGGAATTGAATCCAGGTTCTAAGATATAAAATCATTCAGAATTAAATCCAGATCAAAGTGGTAAGCAATTATTTTTTTTATTTTATTTTATTAAAAATACAGTTAAAATATTTTTAATAAAATAAAAAAAAAAATATTTTTAGTCAATATGCTATGAAAATAATTAAGTTTGGAGTATCGTAAGGGCAGTCCTAAGATTGGAATATTTTAAGTCAAGGATTATCTATACAGCTATAACTTCATTTCTCATAATGATGCTGGCAATGTGCCAGGAATAAATAAATATTCAAACAAGCACTTAGAGAGGCAAAATAACGATTTAATAATCAAAGAGTAGTAGCGCTTTTGATCATTACAATCCTCTTCAGCTACAGGTAGCTGAAGAGGATTGTAATGATCGAAAGCGCTACTACTCTGATTATTAAATCATTATTTTGCCTGTCTAAGTGCTTGTTTGAATATTTATTTAGATATAGATAGACAGTGTATTTTTATCTTTCTGAATTAGTGCCAGGAATAAATCTAATATTCTATTAGGGTGACTTCAAAAGTCATTGCAACAGATTAATAAATTTATTACATGTATATATTTTCATTTTAATTTTGGGCATAAGTATATTAAGAGCATAAAATCTACATATTATATAAAAATAATTTGTTTAAACATAGGTTAAGCAAATTATACTGACCTACAAATATTTTCATCAATTTCACTAGATATATGTGAGGATTAGTGTTTGCTTTCAAAATTTTTTGATAATATTTAATATTGTACATGGGATATACCACATCCAGCAGTGTTTATTTATAAAACTTTTCACAAACTGGCCAATACTCATATCGTCAACTAGAATAGCTCACCTAGAAGGCTGAAGAATAGAGTTCAGCAGCTGTGTCTGCATCCCTCCAGAAAACTGGAGGGACCTAGAATTGAACTCAGATCCTCAAAATGATAAGTGATTGCTTTATTGCATGCCATCCAGCCAATAGATCTTTTTACAATCCCACTGAGAAAGGAGAAAGATAATGGCTTTTGTATATAAGAAGAGATTTCTTATGAGAATCTTGTTAGTAAACAAAAAGATCAGGGGATGGTCATTTTTTTCACAGAGTGCAAATTATGATTAAAATGCCCATCTTCAAAAATTAATATAATTAATTTTTATAATATTCCTTAAACTTACCTCTAACTAAATCTTGAAGATGAAAAGAGGAATAAAATTTATCATGTGACGTAACTTTACCAACATTGGCAGCACCACAATGACTCTGAAAAATTGAATTTATATATATAAATTTATTTATCATAAATAACAAAATATAAATCTGATACATATCTAATAATATTCTTCATAAAAAATCAAAAAATTTTATTTTTGAATAAACTATTTTGTAATGGTAATATATTTATGTAATTTTTTTATAATTATCATTTCAAAATCTCTCTTAAAATTTCTTAAAATCTCATTAATTAGTATTTAGTAGTTTTCAATAGTTCAATAACCAAACTAATCCTGAATTATATGAATTCAACTTTCAGTAGATATAAGAAATAACTGTTGCATTTAAATGTACAGGGTGATTACAAATGATTCATCGGGTTTTGGATGAATGTATTTCACAAAGTATTACAAACAAAATAGTGATTGATACATTGTATGAAAAAGCACATTTTCAAGTTTCTTACACATCATTACAAATGTTCTATGTGCTCTCCTCGTGTTACACGACACACATCTATGCGGTAGTCAAGATCAGCCCATACATGTTCGAGCTTGTCCCTGTCAATGTTCGCCAGCGCAGCAGTGATGCAATTTTGGAGTTCAGCCAATGTTGTCGGAAAAGGTGGTACGTACACATTGTCTTTCATGTATCCCCAAAGAAAAAAATCACAAACTGTAAGGTCGGGAGACCTTGGGGGTCACCTTAAGAGTGCTAAATCATCCTGCGCACATCGCCCAACCCACCTGTTTGGAAGTTCCCGGTTCAGATGGCGACGCTTCTCTATGCCAATGAGGCGGAGCTCCGTCTTGTTGGAATATGAAGTGTGGGTTATTAGCTGTCAGTCTCGGAAACAACCAGTCTTATAACATGTGTAGGTACATGAGGAGAGCACATAGAACATTTGTAATGATGTGTAAGAAACTTGAAAATGTGCTTTTTCATACAATGTGTCAATCACTATTTTGTTTGTAATACTTTGTGAAATACATTCATCCAAAACCCGATGAATCATTTGTAATCACCCTGTATTACAAGGAGAGAAAATTAACTATATAATGAATTTTGGCAAATCACATAGTTATTTCATTCTTTTTAAATAGTATAGGCCAAAATATAAATTAAACTGAAACCTGATGGTCGTGAAGCACAAAATATTACAATTAAATGTAAAAACATTAAAAAATTGACATTAAAGAATTTTTAAGAAAATTTGAAAAAATTAGTATTAAATTGCTAGGTCCTTCCTATGCACTTAAAACTTTGTATTGTATGAAAAGCAACTGAAGAAAAAAAACTTCTTGTTTAATATTCCACATTATATCATTCATGCATGAAAATATACTGATAACTAATAATTTCTAAAAATAGCTCATCACTTTGAAGCATAGCAGTTGCCAGTTTTGCAATGATCTATGGAATATATAAACCAACTTTTGAAAAAATTCTCCATTCTTAGATACTTTAATATATTATTTATCTGATTTTGGATTTTTATTATTAAACTGTTTATTAAATTTTAAATAATAATTAAAAAGTTCCAGCACATAGTCATTATCTTAATTTATATATACTAAAAAAATGTTCATATAATTTCATAAAAAACAGATTGAAATTGCTTAACAAATAACTATACAATTATAAAATAAATATTAGAAAGTAAAATAATAAACAATATTTAAAGAAATTATTGTTATGCTATAATAAAAAGTGACATATTTGTAGGTCACAAATTCTGGCCCTTTATTGCAAATATTTAGTGATTATGTCTTTTGTTATTATTTATTGTAAAAATAAAATTTTTTAATCTATTTATCATCATAATTTGCATATTGTGTGTGTGATAAAAGAAATCTTCCAGAAAATAATTTCTTCTCAGATGATAAGAGTTATAATAAAAATAAGAAATCATATCAGAGAATGTAATAAAATTAAAATATGAAGTAAAATTTAATATAATATGCAATTTAGAAGAATTGAATTTGAAGAATTATATTTCACTTTATCAAGGTCATTCTTCTTTACTAATGGAAAGAAAGAAGATTTCTGAAGTAAAAATTTCTTCAGAAAAAGATTCACAACAATTTGAAATATAATGCTTTATTTGTTTACAAAATTCTCACAAGGCAGTATCAAATTACATAAAAATTCATAAAAAATACTAATAAAACAGTCTTCAGCACTTATTTAAGCAAAAAAATTACAGTTTAATAACTATTACAATAAATACGAAATGTAAGAGTGCTTGCTACTTAATACTTATATATGACTCGAATAGCCACTATTTGATGAGCTAAGACATGCAGACAGCTGCTCCAGTGTTGCCAAATTTATCTTAACAACATTAAAATAAATTCAGTTCGATGCTACAGAAAGATGTACGAAGAATGGAAACAAAAGAAACTTGTGCAGACGTCAATTTTGCAATTTTTTGATAAAAAAGATCTTTGAGTTAAAATTTGGTATATTCTATTAATAAATGCTATATATTTTCACTTAATTCAGAGCTTATCTTTATTCCTTAAATGATAAACTATAAAGTGATGTGAAAAAGTGTGAACTACAAACTACAAAGTAAAAAATACAAAAATACAAAGTAACAATTAGCATTATTTGGAATTTTATTATTTACTGTTATTTAAAAAAATTTTTATACTATGATAGATGCTTTAACATAAGTGGAGCATAGATAGTCCCTAAAAAGCAAGCACACATTAGTTATTAAAATTATACAATAGTTAAGGTGGTAGTAAGTATATTTTAAGGGGGAAAAAAGCTTATTGGAAATATAAAAGATGTAATATTTGGGCTTTAGGAGGCAGTTTTTCTTTGATGAGCAAGAAGTGGTAGATGAATAATAAAACATGTTTTATTATTCTAAGTTCAGAAAAGTCATTGTTCTACCAATTTTTGCTCATCAACTCCTTTATAAAGTCCACATATTTGTTCTCTCAAAGTTTTTCCTCTAAAATATACTTGCTACCATTTTAACAATTGTATAATTTTAACTAATGTATGATTTCCCTTTTAAGAACTATCTAGATTCCATTATCTGTAAAAACTTTTTTTATAAAGATAAAAATATCTAATTGAACTCCATTTATTATAAATCAGATAATTTAATAATTGATTATTTGAAATAGATTACACTTCAGAAACAACAGATGGTTGGCAAAATCATTCAAAATACTGTATTTTTAACATGAAATAAAAAAGTTTTGGATTAAATATTTAGTCACCTGAAGTTGTTTGTATTCCAGATAAAATAAGCTATTCTTCCATCATCATCATCTTAATTTATTGAATAAAAAGACAAATATACTTACATAGAAATTGAACTATTAAACTGTTTGCAAGAAAATCTAAATTTGGATTCAAGAGTAGAAAACATTTTATTTAAAAAAATTTTTATTTCATATTTTAGAATGAATTTAAAATTTTGATTCTTGCTTGTAATTATTAAAAAAATAATGAACACATTATTACTATCAATAGCTATCAAAAAATAAGGATAAGCATTATAAAAGGCTGTTTTAAAAACTACAAAATACATGTAAAATATCTATGAAATTAATTGATAGATATGAAAGCTGACTATTTTCTATTTATACTAATTCAGAACAGGAAAAAATTCAACTGGAAATATAAGTACGAAAATAAAAGATGTTAACATTAAGTATTTACTGAATTAATAAAATAATGAATCTGGTAATTAACAATATCATCAATATAACAAAACACTTCTTAACTGAATTGTAATAGCTAAAAGCTATCCCATATTGAGCTGAAATTGAAGAATTCAAACAGTAAAACATTACTCCTGGTATCAACAGGACAATAATGATTTGATACATAATTGACATTGCATTTTGAAAATTGGTTACTAAATGTAGTTGATTTCACAGACAAATTTCAAAAACCAAGTCTTGAAAAAAGATGGATTTTAAAATCTGAGGCATTTATTGATACAGTATAGTATAATGTAGCAAAAACCGGGACTGTCTTGGAAACTGAGATGAATGGTCAATTTATAATTTTATTATTTTTATATTCCATATATCATAAGGTAATATTCACTAAATTAAGTTACATATGCCATTCTTAACAATTATTTTGTATGATTTGATTTTGAATATTTCATTTTTTTGTTTATTTATTTACTTTTTTCTTTTTGTGACATGCAGAGCCCAGAACAAACTTGTTCAAGCATAAAGGATAGTTCTGCTGTCAAATGTAACTCAAATAGAAGATATTACATGGAAATTTCAAAAAATAAAGTGCCTTGCATTGTGAAAACAAGATGCTTTTTAAAATCCAGGACATTTTCTTGGACACAATCACCAAGTTTTTAATTAAAATACTGTTTTACTTATTTTTACATCTTTTTTAATTATTAAAAAATTATACTAAAAAAACACTATTAACAAATAAAAAATCTCTTTATTAAATTTTCAATTCTTTTAATAATACTAAAATTATACAATTCTTCCCCTTGAGTGTGATCTAAAAGCTATTCTCTTGCTAAGATTTTTAGTTTTAATCAGTTAAATTGCCATATCACATATGGGATATATTGTATCTGGCAGCAGCCACTTTTAGATCCCATCACAAGCTAGTCAACACACATGACAGAATCAATTGAAAGGTTAACAGATGAACTGAAATAATCTGATTCTGGACTCCTGAAAAACTGGAGATGTGGGATCCAGATTCCCCAAGCCATTGTTTTTATACAGCTATCCAGATACCTTACCCTCAAGCAAATCCGAAGTTTATAAATCTGGCAGTTAGGGCTGGGAATTTTTTATTGTCAATCTCCTCATTCTATTGAACACATATATGTGATACTTACAAGCTGTTTGACTAAGATGTTTATTTTATCATATTTGTACTTATGTAATTTATTGTATATATTTTCATTAAAATATTAATATTTTATTTAATGGTAATAATATAAATTTTTAAATTGAATTATTTTACTTACATCATTTATTATCGTTGATTGATAAAAGCTTCTGTCATATTCCCATGATGAGCATGGAACAGTTTTATTTCTATTTATAAAAATATCTTCTATTTTAGTACTTTCATTTAATCCTTCTAATTCAAACATAAAACAATGACTAAATCTTATTTTATCATCATGGTTTTCTATAGGTATACTATAATTTTTCCAATCTTCTATACTCCAATTTTGAAAAAGGAAAGGTCTTTTACACCAATGATCCACTTCAAACGCAAAAAATGGAGTGCTGAGGTTATGGAATGCTGTAGGTAGTCCTCGTAAAAGAAACAATATAAAAATGAGTCTCTGCCATGGTCCATATTTTCCTATAATATCAGTCACGTCTTTCATTGTTTTCTGAAAGTAATATATAACTGTACTTTAATTTTATAAGTATTTAATTTTGTATATATATTATAGTTGATTAGTGATGTATTCATTAAATTTTGATTTATTACAACATTTTAGAAATTATTATTATATTTTAATCTAAATTAATAACAAAAATAATATATAATTATGATGATTTAATGAAATAATTTTATAAAAAAAATTATATTTCAAAAATTTCATTAGAAGATAAGATAAAATATTTAATAAGTTTGTCAAGCTCAATGAATCAAATCACTCAACCTTTTCCATTATTTCATTTTATACATCCTTTTGTTGAAAATTTAAAATGATCAATTTCAGATTTATTGAAAATTACTGATATTAGGAATATAACAAAGAAGATATCTTACTTATTTTGGTGCAATATCTCAGATAAATATTATCCAATTTGAATGACATATATAGTATATACCAAGGCAGGGGTGGCCAAACTTCATGTCACTATGAACCACATTGTGGCTCTCAAGTATTTGAGATTCTCCTATAAATTTCTTTCTGGATCAACAAGAGCTGCATCAGTTTTTTTGGGTAATCTTAACAATGATTTCAAAAATTGTTTATTATATATTTCACATTCATTTATTTTGTATAGATGCATACTACTTTTTACAATAAAATGAGCAAATTACAAATCATTTAAAAAAATAATATAAGTAGGTATTTGTTCCATATTAATTATTGGCTTTCATAGTAGGAGCTACAATAAAGTTACTAAAGAGCCACAAGTGGTTTATAAACTGCAATTTGACCACCATGGGTATATACAATATTGTAATTGTGTAGAGAACAGTCAGTCATATTGAAAATGATCAATAATCAAAACATGTCAAGCTGAATGTTTGTCAAATTGATACATTATGTAAATATTACCCAATTTAAATAAAATTTGTATATATTATTGGATCTCTTAGAGAAATGTATGTGCTAAAAATGATCAAAATTGATTTTGATCATTTTTAAATTATGGCAAACAAATGGGTAGCACATTTCCCTTCTAACATATTCACTATCAGATGTATTTGAATCTGTTATAAGATAGTAGTAGCAGGCTTAGTGAATGAATCAAAGCATTATAAAAGAATCCATAATCATAAAGACAAGAGTGAAATACTTATATTTAACAGAAAAAAATGGCAGAGAAATATAAATTATTTCAAACAGACAAAAATTTTTATTATTCAAGCAGTAATTTTTTCTATTCAAGATCTTTTCACTTATTGTATTTAAATATGTATCAATAAATAATAGTATAAAATGTACCATCTACTTGTGAAATTGAATTAATATTGAATAATCAAGCACTAAACAAATAGCATCAGTGAGAAAAATCTATAACACACAATTTTTGGTTTCGGAATTTTTATAATAAAACACTTGATATACACTAACTTGTTTCTTTTTATCTCTCTAAAGTCAGAACAATCATGTAGGTGGCAATCTTATTAATATGTCAACTATGGAAAATCAGCATTGTCAAAAATAAACTAGTTTTTTCAAAATTATCTAATATATATTACTATAATTAAAGACAATAAAGAATTAATTTTAATAATCAATAAAAACTTCCATATTTTTAAACTATCTACCAATGATAATCAAAAAATTCTCCTTTATAATGTGTACCTAAGATTACTATTTCACATTTTCTTAAAAATATAATTGATAACAAAAAAATTATGAAAATTATTACTATGCTTATTTGTATTATGCTATATATACTCACATAACATTTCATTTTTTCATGTTTGAATTTTGAAATATTAGGCAAACTGAAATATTACTGATATACTTATATACTGATTGCATGTAAATGTATCTTCTTTGCACATTGAGATATTAGAGCCATGCAGTGCCGGATTAAGACCCTTAGATGCCCTAAGCACTAATTAATTTTGGTGCCCCCTTACACTTGTAATTCAAAATATATAAAAATGGTATTTGCATTTTAATAGACTAAACAGCCAGAGCTGATTGTGCTATAGCAGGGTCTCCAAACTACGGCCCGCGATATGGTTTTATCTGGCCCGCAAATTGGAATAATTTTTCAATAAGAATCCGCAAAAAACGGGATGTTGATAGATTTCAAATGCATTAATTAAAATTGGATTCAAAATATATTCTCGAATAGCAAAAAGTAACTGTAATCCAAGTTACAATATATTTTTGCATATTTTATGCCCTTTTCCAATCAGGGAGATTACTAAGGGTGGGCCAGTTCCAACCACGGGCTGTATCCACACCTGTGGAGGAGGGCTGGTTGTTGAAAGACGGGGATCGCCGGGCCGAGCCCAGCACCCGAAAAACTTTTCAGGAGTTACCAGACTCGGGACGAGAACCCGGATCCATCTGAGTGGCACGCCAACAGCGTTACCACTTGGACATCTGGCGGCGATCTTTCTGACTGTAAAAGGTCGGCGAAAACATGCCGAAAAGTTTGGAGACCCCTATGCTATTGGAATAGTCATTAAGCACCTTTCAGGCTGTTTGAGACTTTGAAAGCAAGAATAAGGTTATGAATGCACATGCAATTAACACCAGTGACAGGTGGCAACTAAACTAAGAACTACTTATGAGTTAGTACCCGCCACTTGTACTGTTTCAAACGTGTCTAGAATTGTTCAAAATTTATATAGCTTCCAATCTGTTAGCACAGTGTACTTTATTTTGCGGGCTAAACATGATGACACGAGAGAACACTTTATAAACAGAATTTATTCATTTTGATTAAATTTTGAAAATGCCTATAAATTTAATTAATTTAATAATTTAAATTATAAATTCGGATATGAAAAATTTCTGTGGTGCCCCCTTTCCTTTGATGCCCTAAGCATGTGCTTACTTTGCTTATTGGTTAATCCAGCACTGGAACCATGCATACGTGGTTACTCATTCCCATTCAAGGAAAACTGCAGATGCCATTAGTGCAGAAGCTTGTTTAGTTTGCAGTGAGCTGTGTTGTGATATTTATGTTCAAGACAACCAACCAACCTGCAAATTATAAATTATGGTCAGTAATAAGATTTTTGAACAAATGCACTTTGTCCAATTCAAGCTCATCAGAAAATTCTCAAGATTTATGGACAAAATGTTGTACGTGAAGAAATGGTTAGAAAGTGGGTCAGATAGTTCAATGAAGGGTGAGAGAATATTCACAATGAAGGACAAAGTGGTCACCAATCCTTAGTTAGCCAAGATCTTGTGCAGTTGATGGATTAAAATTTCATCAGACTTCAAAAAGTGTTCACTCTTCAAAATTTCAAATTTTTTTTATAGAATTTCATTAAATTTTGCATTTCCTTTTGTCTGAAATTGTAATAAAACAGCTTCATTATTGAAAACTGTATTCAAAAATAGGTTCCCAACATGCTGACAAATAACCACAAGCAAACACAAACATCTACATTGGAATTTTTGAAGCAATATCATAATGAAGGAGACATTTCTGAAAATTATGATGGGATGAAACATAGGTTTCACATGTGATACCCAAGAGCAAAAAAATCTTTGTAGTGGTGGCATTGGTCCTCTAAAACTAAGTAGTTTAAACAGATATTGCCCACCAGAAAAATATGATGCATCATTTTCTAGGATTGGCAGGTAGTGGTATAGCGGTATAGTGTTAATAGAATTCACACTATAAGGAACCTCAATCAATGCAGAGGTGTAACTATGAGATGCTGAAGAGGCATGATCTACTCAACAAAGAAATAATGCTTCTGTAAGACAACACAGACTTCATGTGGATCATGCACACAGAAGTTGCTTCACTAATTTCATTGGGAAATGCTGGATCATTCTATCTTTAGGAACCTGACTCCCAGCAACTACTGCATCATTCCTACAGCTAAAAAAATTTCTTGTTGTCAGAGATTTTACCAAGAAAACTTGAACAAACTTCTATGAAGAGGGCTTGGAAAAACTGATGCCATAACATGCCAAGTGTGTTAATATGGGGAATGACTACATTGAAAAGTAAATTTTAGGGTCAGAGATTTCATTAAAAATTAAAACTATTTTGAGTTAGGACTTTCTTTTAATAAAAAACTGATACTTTCTAAATATGCCTTGCATAAAGAGAAAAATTATGCTATCTTTATTGTAAATATTATATGTATATCATCATCATCATCATCATCAAGAATGTAATATGAAATTAAGAAAAATTACCTGTGTAAATACAAGTCACATTATCTTATAATTAACTTTTACTTCAGAAGTTTGAATAAAGTTTCTAGAAATATGAAATTATGGATAATTGTAGCATATATGGGCTATAATTATATGTAACAAAATGTTTATGAACTGTGTGTCTAGTTAAATTTGGACACTTCCCTAAGATCTAGAATACTAACTTTCAGTTGGAAAGCAGTATAAAATGAGATCCACCATTTTCCAACCAAAAATTACTAGTGCTATTCCAACACTCTGCACAACTAACCACATCCATAGTGAAGTCAGCTATCAAATGAAAGATAATTCAATAACCATATCTTCCAGAATTTTTTCTCCAAAAAAACTCTGGAAGATATGGAATAAGGAAATGAATCTGAATCTTCCAGATGGCAAATTAATGCTTTATCACAGGGATGCCTCACCACGTGTTACTTTAATAAGTCAACGAAATATTATGTACAGTTTTGAACAATGCACTTTCGTGTACTAATTTTCTGATGTGAAATAATTTTTACAGTGATTCAATAATAATGCTTTTAAGCAATGAGAAAAAAATAATAATCATATTTGTAATAATAAGCATTTTTTTATTTTTACTGTATTTATGTGTATGAAATAGATAATTTAAAAAATTGTACATGCACACATGCACTGCCATATAACTAATGAAAATTTAGAATTGTTAAATTTTGTAAAATCAATGCAATACCACATATCCAATTAAAAATTATTTGTTTACTTTTGATTATGTTGCTTTGTTACAGATTATTAACAAACATGATATGATATATAACTTTTGTAGTTTTTTGTGGCCTTCTAACAAGCTACAGTGAGTCGATGCAGCCCTTGGTCTTAACAAGTCTGTGCATCCCTACTTTATCATATGGCCTGCTAAGAGATAAGCAAACTACTTTACCATTGGTATACAGTTGCCATTATTTAAGGTGACCAAACATACTCCTTTAGGGAGTTTTGTACTCTTCTTTTGTGAACTGTACTCCTTTTAAAACCTGTACTCCTTTTGTACTCTATTGCATTATTTTGTACTCCTAAAAACATAAAAACTATAACGATTATTATACATTAACTTAGTGCACATTCAATCAATAATTTTATGTTGCCCTGGCATTAATGCAGCTGTAGAGAGAGTATTTTACTTAGTAATGATTACTGAAGCAGTGAAAAATTGCAATTATCTGTAAAGACGCTAGCTGCAGTTTTAACGGTTAAATTCAACATGGGGGATGCAAGTTATTCTGACATGTGCACGCTATTGGAAGAAAATTCAGAATTATCCAGAAAAATTCATACAACACAAAAATATGATTTCAATAATTAAAAGTCATATAAATTTAAAATATTAGAATTACTATTCATTTTCATATTCTTTTAAAAATAAATATAGTCGATTGAAGAAGAGAGAGAGTTTTTTTTTCACAAACCCAATCACCATATCCAATGAAAAATGAAGACGACCAATTATTGGTCGTCATCATTTCATGTCACACAAAATATGAGAAATAAAAAAGGTCATTCGGCTCTTGACTCAAATATTCTGGCAGTTTTGAGGGGAAACCTCGGGTGGCCAGCGTACTCCTTTTGTGCCAAAAATAGCTGGTCACCTTATATTATTACAAAATTTGTGATGCTGATCACAAATTTTGAAATAATATATAAATAAATAAATAGAAGTAAAATGGAATGAAGCAAAGGTTATACAAAGGGTTAACAATATCAAAGAGTTACTTTGGACAAAATCTATTTTCATAAAAAATATAAAAAATATTACGAAAATAGATTTTGTCCAAAATTATGATTTCATACATTTAAAAGATTTATATTAAAAATATGAAATTTTCAAATAAAATAGACATAATAAATCATTAATTAATTTGTATATTATAAATTAAATTATTGATTGATTGATTGAAATTATTTGTATTAAATTCTTAATTGGCAAAACAATTTACTACTACTAGATTAATAGCAGATTGACAGAGGAGACATCTTGATGTCAATAAACTATTGTATCCTATTAAAAGATATAATAAGAAATTTTTAATTGCAAAAAAGCATATAGAAAGGTAAGATGGTGTTTGGTTATTTGAAGAATGGCAAATCTTTATAAAACAAGTTGGTTCAGATATGTACCATATAGAATTGATCAATATTAACTAATGAGACAGATCTAATAAACATTGTTTTTTCTTTAAACAAAAACAGCTCCTTCATTAGAATAAAAAATTTTATTAATATATGCATAAAGTAAAAGTGCTTTCAGCTTCCACCATTTTCAGCTCACAAATAGAACATAAAACGAAGAATATCAAATGTAATACAATTTAAAATAAATAATAAAACAAAAGAATACTACTACTACTACTACTTACTATTCATCTTTTTTCTAGTTTTATTGAAAAATGGGAATTCTGTTAAGTATAAGAAGAATAGCAATACTATTAATGTAAAAGATTCAGCAATATTGCTCACAATATGAAAATGTGATGTATGAAATATATAAATATTATCATCTCCCTCTTTATTTACTGCATTAATTAGTATTTCAAATAAATACTTTATTTGTTATTATCATCAATAAATAAAAATTTTTTAACAAAAAATGAAAATAGAATAAATTAATGGTAAACAAGCAAAATTTCCTAAAAAGTATTAAAAAATTAAATAATAATCAAAAATTATCTATTGTCTTCTCAGATCAAATAAGTGTGCCTATTTTAAATAAACATTTAGCGTCTTAATTAGATTTTAATTCAAAACTTTTTCAATAATTTTTGAAATATAATTTTGTTAATATCAGGAATACTAAGTATTAAAATAAAGTAAAAAGTATACTAACTTTAATACCAAGATCATGTATTTCTCTTCTTTTTCCTCCATCCAAACAAAGTAATGTTACTACAAAACCATAATTTTGTATTCCAGTAATTTTACCAATTACAGGATCACCTTTCTTGATTAACTGAAAAAAATTAATTTATTTATCAATTTATACACATTTAAAACAATTATTATAATTATTATTATAGCGTTACAACAGAATCTCAAAAAGCATATCTTTAAAATAAATTTAAAATTGGAAATCTGGCACTTCTGTTTATCATATATTACAGAACAAACCTCATTAAGACGAACTCGCTTAGGACAAATTTTCGATAGTAAGAACTATCTTTCCCATCCCCAGCTTGGCGTATATTCAAATAATGTTAAATTATTCATTTATGACAAACTTGCTTAATACAAATTCCGTTAGTACGAAAGATAATTTTCGAGGTCCTACGTATTCACACTATGGTTCGTTAAGATGAATTCATTTCCTTTTGTCAAATATACAATACATCTCAGCTTAATAATCCAATTCACACCACATCTTTAAGTTTTGATGAGTTTACAGCTGTTAGCTTAGGATTACAGTTTTACCGAATCAAGTCTTGAGCTCCCATAGGAAACAATGGGATTTCTTCTCAGTTCCGTTTTTACTGGTAAGGAGATTGAAGAATCGGTCCCCAGGATGACATATATGTCATTAGATCTAGTAAACAACTGTAGCTAGCCATGATTTCATGCACTGTATGCTGTCTGGGTGGGAGTACCGACTTAGAATGGGAGAAGGCACTAATAAACCACACCCTCTCTTAGTGCATGTGCACTTTCTCACTGAGATAAAGTAAATGAAAGCGATTTTCTGCGAAACTACTTGACACAGAAAGGTCTGGTTTATTTTGGTTAGAAAGGGATTTATTGCGGCCATTCGATTTCTAGCATTTGTCAAGTAGTCAGTTTTTCACATTATACAGTACTGTATTTGTAGCGTATACAATAATGCATAAAAGCACTAAAAAACCGTTAAGTTTGGAAGAGAAGCAGGAAATACTGAATGAAGTAGATGATGGATCGAGAAAAAAATCCGAAATAGCTCAAAGCCACGGAATTCCACAAAGCACGTTATCTACAATTTTAAAAAACCAAGGTAAAATTGAGGCAGCATATGCCACAAATCAATTTGAACCAAAATGAAAGCGAATGAGAACTGCAAAGAATGAAGATGTAGAAATAGCTTTGATGAAATGGATTAACAAGGCTCAGAGTCAGAATATGACTTTAACCCAGAGGGATACTACAGGAAAAAGTGCGTTTCTTCACCGATGCATTGAATGTGCAGGACTTTCAAGCATCTG
>AYEL01046368.1:0-14023 GCA_000484575.1 Olivierus martensii
GAAAGAGATTGTATTATTAGTATATGTAGTGCATATTATATATATCTAATAATAAATTAGTTTTTTATCCTGCTTCAAGTGCTTGTTGTGATTTCTTGTGTTAGTAGAAGCAGCAGAACTCAGTTGTTTATAATTAAAGTTATTGTTTTAATAACATTTAATTTATTTAATGAACAATGGCAAACAATAAAAGAAAATCATATACCATTAAGGAGAAATTAAACATAATAGATCAAGTGAAAAGTAGTGTCTCAAAAGCACAAATAAAACGTGAGTTGGATATTCTGGAAGGAACAATATGAGGATGGATTGCAGAAGAAGGAAGATTACAAACCTTCTTGGATAAATTGGATAGCTTTCTCTTATTCTCTAATTTAGAATCACTAAATTAGACAATAAGAGAACCCATTAGTTATAGCACAGTTGTCTTATAAAGTAGGTTGGATCACTATCCCACAAGCATGCATTATAACCGGGGACCACTGTGTAAACAAAAATACAATAGACAATAGAAAATAAGTACACAGGCCCCTCACACTGACAATGTATGACAGTTTTCAGAATCATGATGGCATATCATTGTTGTGCGTGCATTATCCCATCATTTTTCACAGCACAAATAGTGATCATAATCTTATCCCAGAAAGCTCCTTGCTAAGAAAGCAAAGTTACAGATTTTAAATACTCAACCTATATAGCTTAATATTATAAATACAAATAACAATAGAAAAAATTGTCTTTTATAGTCTTTTTTGATATTCCTGTTTCCAAACTATATGAATAATATATATAATTGAAAAACAAGAAAATAAAAAAAAGACTATAAAAAACAATATTTCAAAAGATATTTGGTCATCCATATTTTATATAATATGGATGACCAAATATCTTTTGAAATATTGTTTTTTATAGTCTTTTTTTTATTTTCTTGTTTTTCAATTATATATATTATTCATATAGTTTGGAAACAGGAATATCAAAAAAGACTATAAAAGACAATTTTTTCTATTGTTATTTGTATTTATAATATTAAGCTATATAGGTTGAGTATTTAAAATCTGTAACTTTGCTTTCTTAGCAAGGAGCTTTCTGGGATAAGATTATGATCACTATTTGTGCTGTGAAAAATGATGGGATAATGCACGCACAACAATGATATGCCATCATGATTCTGAAAACTGTCATACATTGTCAGTGTGAGGGGCCTGTGTACTTATTTTCTATTGTCTATTGTATTTTTGTTTACACAGTGGTCCCCGGTTATAATGCATGCTTGCGGGATAGTGATCCAACCTACTTTATAAGACAACTGTGCTATAACTAACGGCTTCTCTTATTGTCTAATTTAGTGATTCTAAATTAGAGAATAAGAGAAAGCTATCCAATTTATTCAAGAAGGTTTGTAATCTTCCTTCTTCTGCAATCCATCCTCATATTGTTCCTTCCAGAATATCCAACTCCCATTTTATTTGTGCTTTTGAGACACCACTTTTCACTCAATCTATTATGTTTAGTTTCTCCTTAATGGTATATGATTTTCTTTTATTGTTTGCCATTGTTCATTAAATAAATTAAATGTTATTAAAACAATAACTTTAATTATAAACAACTGAGTTCTGCTGCTTCTACTAACACAAGAAATCACAACAAGCACTTGAAATAGGATAAATACACTAATTTTTACGAAATCACAACAAGCACTTGAAGCAGGATAAAAAACTAATTTATTATTACACTTGAAGCAGGATAAAAAACTAATTTATTATTAGATATTATATAATTACTTGAAGCAGGATAAAAAACTAATTTATTATTAGATATATATAATATTGCATTAATAATAGTATATATAGTGCATATTATATATATCTAATAATAAATTAGTTTTTTATCCTGCTTTCAAGTACTTGTGATTTCTTTTGTCAGTAGAAGCAGCGGAACTCAGTTGTTTATACTTGTTGTGATTTCTTATAGTTGTAAGTCTTTTACTAATTTAAAATAAGGTTTATAATAAAATTTATTTATTCAGTGTGAATATAGTAAATTTATTGTTACAATAACTTTATTTGTAAAACTTCCTAAAGTCATGAAACAGCCACCAAAAACCACATGTATCAGATACGAACTCCCACTACAAATAACTTTTTGTTTGCTTTGAATACTCTTGTTGCCAATCGAAAATGTTTTGAAGTTGCCATCTGAAAATTTTAATTTTTTTTTTCAAAGATATTTTGAAATTTATATAAATTACTATCAGAATTATTAACATGAATTCAAATTTCTATTATTTTATCATAAATAATAATAATAGTTCTGGAAGTTTTGTTAATTTTAGTTCTGTTATTATTTAAATATGGCGACAAGAAGTTAGTAAGGCAGATAGATATCAATTATGCATTGTATTATATTTTTCTCAGAATCTCTCTCAAAAGAATGGGGAACAGGAAAGACCTGCTCCTAATGCTGTTATAAACAACAGCATTATATCTGGGGAGCACTGTATATCATTAAAATATTAAAAAGGGTCTCATAGTGATAATCCTATGGATACAGTGTAACAGTGAATAATAATCTTCATTGCTTCAGCAGACACCCTAGCACCCATAATCTTGCTCTGTTGCAAAACATTGCCAAGTTGTCCTAGGGACATCGTACTTTTGAGCTACATTTGTAATTATTATTTGGATTAAATGATAAATCAGAAAGATAATGATAAGACAGAAATTTTATTTTCTTATTATATAAAATATGGATGACCAAATATCTTTTGAAATATTGTTTTTTATAGTCTTTTTTTTTTATTTTCTTGTTTTTCAGTTATATATATTATTCATATAGTTTGGAAACAGGAATATCAACAGATGCACAAAATAAAAAATTTGTGCATCTGTAGTTATTATTTTCTTGAGTGAAATTTAAGGATGGGTTCAAAGAGAAGTGAACAGAGAAATAATTCAGGAAAGAAGAATGCTTGATTGAGCATAGATAAAGTGCAGAAAGATAGAATAATTACAGATGTAGCTCAAAAGTACGATGTCCCTAGGACAATTTGGCAATGTTTTGCAACAGAGCGAGATTATGGGTGCTAGAGTGTCTGCTGAAGCAATGAAGATTTCTGACAAGAATAGATGTTTAATCAATGAAGAGATGGAAAAGTTGCTTCTCACCTGAATTAGATAAAGACAGATGAAGAGAGATCCAATAATTCAGGCAATGATCTATGAGAAGGCTATGTTAATTTTCAAAAAATTGCAGAAGAAAACTCCAGGATGTACCTCAGATCAAACTGAGGAATGTAAAGCAAGTTGAGGTTGGTTTCACAGATTCAAAGATAGAATAGGATAAAGAAGACTTTATTCCAATATCCAAGGGCTATTACATTGATTGTATAAAATAGTGCATTTTGTAATTTAATGTGTTATACAATAATAAAACACGTATAATAAAGTAAATAATATATTGTATCTCTCTCACCTCATCCATTAGGGTAGTGGGATAGGAGTTTGACAACGAATTAATCTATTTTCCATAGTCTTATATGGGAAATATTGTCAGGAGTCCAACAATGAATTAATCTATTTTCCATAGTCTTATATGGGAAATATTGTCCCGCAAGTCGACAATTTCTCAATTCGCCATTACTTCGGCGACGGATTAGTGTCGAATTGCGACAACTATAGTTCAGTGACGGATTAGTGTCAAATTGCAATGTACCACCTATATATCAGTGGTTCTCAACGTTTTTCCTGTTGAGGAACACATTTTAATATTTTAAATAATAATATAATAATTTAGATTTAACAATGAATTTTTTATTAATAGATTATTGCATTTATTCTTATTTATTACATTCAGATTACAGACATACTCGTACAAGATTATTAAATGGCAGTCATTATTAAGCAGAGATTTAGTTATTAAGTTATAGTGCCACCTGCGGATTTTGTCTTTTTAGAGAAACTATAATTTTAATTTAATTTGATTCCTTAATTTTTAAATCATGAATAACAACAAAAAGTTTTGGCTGTTGCAGAAATTCGAGGATTATATTTTTCTAATGATACCCTATTTATAGGAATCGATGCAGTGGTTTGACTGCAAAAGGGATATCTAGCCAACCACATTTCACTATTATATATATGATTCATACAATTATATACATACAAACAATTCATTCTTAATTTTTTGTGGCACAATGGTTGAGAACACTGATATATATATTGAATTTTACAACTCAAAAAAAAAATGAAGTACAGTTGACAATCAAAAATCCGGCAATCAATATTCTGGTTCCATCAGTTTTCCAGCATGAATGTCGGAACGCATTTTTAAATTTACCGTGTTGGTGCACCATTCTTCTATGGAGGTGCCATCTATGTTTTGATGGCCCTGTACTCCAAAATCAGATGTTTGGTCATGCTTGCAACCAGAGTTGCCAGATTGGCTTTTTTTACACATGGTTGGCATTAGAAATTTTTTTTTTAACATTTTGGCTTTTCTTTTTGCTTTATTTGCTTATTGGCATTGTATAAAATCTTTTAACTTTTTTCGAGGATACAGTAACAAATTAAAATTCTGTAGAACTATTTTATTTAGTTGAATTAACATTCTGTTGAACTACAGTCTTTTAACTATTTTATTTAATTGAATTAACATTCTGTAGAACTACAGTCTTTTATGTAGTTATTGAACATTAAAAATTTCATTTGCTTTTCATTTATAATTTAATTTTATTTCTTTAAAGCATTGTACAAGTAGTCCTTTTCTGTTAAATTTATACAGCATATATATACATTAAAAATCCAGAATTTTCAAAAATCTCAATCTTCAGATCTCAAGGTTGCTAGATTTTTTATGGTTAACCTGCATGTGGATTTTTCCCATATTAAATGTTTTTGTAGCTAAAATAAATGAATATTCTAAAAGAATACATATTAATACCAAATCTAATAATACATACTATTTTCCTATGTATGTATTTTATTATATAAGTCATTGTCTATGAAGTAAACCAGTTTTTTGCTTCTTCTGGAAAATGTTTTATTTTTATTTGTCAGATTTTGAAGATACAGCAACAATATAATAAAAGATATTCCTAGATTGAAACACTTACAGATAGCTTGGATCCAGACCTTAAAAAGAAGACAAAGTGGAATTTTATAGAAGAGAATCAAGAAAAAAGTAGAGAATAACAAGAGTCTAAAAACATCAATAAAATAAAAGTTATCAAAACTTTGTAATGGCTGGAAAAGGAAAATATTATTATAATAAGGGGTGATAAAACCAAAAAATTAATGATTCTTAAAAGAGAGACATATAATAAATTAGAATCTATTAAACCACTACACTGCTCCATTTTTTATAAAACAATCACTAAGCACTTCAAGCAGGAAAAGAAACTATGTTCTCATTCAACAAATTTCTTTATTATATAAACCACTTTCAGCTCTACTGAGCCCTCATCAGTATCAAATTAATACACAAAAGCTAACAGTAACTAAACAACAGTTAATAAAATACAGTTATATTCTAAATTCTAACAGTCGAAAGAATTTCTTAATATTCAAATTTAAATCGTTTCTTCAGCTCATCATTAGTTTGCTTACATCATATAATAATTTTTAGAAGAATAGATTACTGACTCAAAAGCAATACAAATAGAAGAAGATCCCACCAAAAAAATAGCGAAAGTAAACACCATTAGTAAAAGAAAAGATTTTCTATTCTTTTTGAAAGGAAACAAGATGACAACCCAATTTATCCAAGATTACGGAACACTTGATCAGATTGATCAGATCACTCTACCAGAACCAGGAAGCTACTGTGAGAACCAGATATGGAGATACAGATTGGTTCAAGATCAAGAAAGGCACCAGACAGGGCTGCACCCTCTCTCCGTTTCTCTTCAATCTCTATGCTGAAGTGATCATGCGGAAACTGGACCTGGAGGAATCTGAAGTGGGGGTGAAGATTGAGGGTCGGACAATAAGCAACCTCAGGTTTGCTGACGACACGACTTTGCTGGTGGAAAGCGAGAAGGACCTGAAGCAGATGATCATGAAGCTAAAAAATGAAACTGAGAAGATGGGACTTCAGTTGAACATCAAGAAAACAAAAATTATGACCACTGCTGCCAAGGAAGTCCATATAAAGATCAACAACGAGGAGATTGAGGTGGTCGACAGCTTCATCTTCCTGGGCTCCAAGGTAGACTGCAATGGCAACTGGCGCCCCAAAATCACACGAAGAATCGCCCTCAGGCACACAGCGATGGTCAACATGGATCCAATTTGGAGGTGTAAGGACGTATCAATTACCACCAAGTGCAGACTGGTCACCGCCATTGTGTTTCCCATTGCCACCTATGGGTGTGAAACCTGGATCCTAACAAAGGCAGACAGGAGAAAGATTGACGTGTTCGAACTGTGGTGCTGGAGAAGACTCCTGAGGATCCCCTGGACAGTGAGGGTCACCAACAAGTCAGTCTTGGAGCGCATCAATCCCGATTTTTCCCTGGAAGGTAAGATCACCAGGCAGAAGCTGAGTTTTTTCGGTCATGTGATGCAGGCCAACTCACTGGAGAAGGATGTGATGCTGGGGAGGATGAGCGGAACAAGACCTAGAGGAAGACCGAAGACCCGTTGGCTGGATACAATCAAGAGGGACATGGGCAAGAACATCAAGGAACTGCAGGAATTGGTCAGGGACAGGAAGACATGGAGGGACATGACCCATAGAATAGCCAAGAATCGGACACGATTGAACGGCTAGGATTGGATTGGATTTGTCTATATCAAGACACACAAGCTCCCATAATAGCAAGAATCCTTAGTAGAAAAAGAGGCAGTCTCTCTATATTATTTTGGAAAAAACGTTGGCTCATTGCTGTGAGAGTAAAATTCAATCTTATCAATAAGTCAACAGAGGAGTTCCTTAAAGATCTAAAGGACCAATCACCAATACAACAAGAATGGCTAGTAAGTATGGACTTCCAAAGCCTATTTCCCTCTACTGAAATAGTGCCAGTATATCTATTACTATACCATTTCATGTTAGTGAATCTACCTGAAACAGATACTATAGCAAATATTTTAAGAGATAGCATATCTGGTTTGCTACAATTCTTATTTTCAATTTAAAAATAAATTTTATTGGCACTCTAAAGGAGTTCCTATCAGCAGCCCAATGGCAGGCATTCTAGCTGAACTGGTCATCAAAGATAGATGATAATGTGGAAAATTTTATAGATAACTGAAAATTTTTCTATAAAAGATATGTCAAAAATTAGAGAGAGAGTTAACAACAGCACTCATTAGCAGTCCAAACAAACTTTTTATTATGTTTAATTTAACACAAGAGAAATGTTTTTGGCTAAGATCTAGCCATCTTCAACTCTAATTTATAAATTATTTAGAACAAAAGACGTTCTACGAATGTACAATATTCAGTTCATTGAGATTCTATTAAAGAACATAAATGAAATTTAAATATTTTCCAATTTACTTCATGCATAAATTGCATGCCATCTGGGAATGTTAACTTTGAATCGGTATTTATAATAATTATTTTGGCTAGAATTAATATAAATAACATAGGAATATAAAATGAAAAAATAAAAAATAGAAATAATAATAAATAAAATTAAAATGCAACAAAAAACAAAAACATAAAAAACTTCTAAGTTAAATGTTAAAATTCAGTCATTGTACTTATAGGATCATATCGACCTCACATGTTATCACCTTAATGCATATTTCCATGCATTCGGGATCGTCTCAATATCGTTAATTATCTCTTCATGGTGCCTTCTTCTATGTATATTCAATTTCTCTGCTGTACTTACTTCGATTGGATCTATAACATTACATATAATTTTGGCTTCGTTCCAGTTAATTGTAACATCATTTTCGTAGGCCCGTTTAGCAAGTGCCATGGTTAGATTTCCAAGCTTAATGTCATGTTTATGTTCTTCTAATCTATCTTTTAGGTTCCTTTGCGTCACTCCTATATAGGCCTCCATGGTTCCCGTATCAAAATTCTGTAAAGGTACTCTATAGACTCCTGTATGTTCAATATGGCTACATTTGTCCTTGATGTTCTTTAAAGCCTGGAAAACTGTTTGCCCTCTCTTGTAAACTGGCTTCTTCTTAATGTTCTTGAGTATTCTTTTAACTGTCCTTGAAGATCTCATTGCATCTGGAACCACTTTGTAATCTGTAGTAGCTCATTGTTCCAGAGTGGAGGCTCCTTGGCTATTTGTTTCTTGTCATCCTTCTAAAATAGACATTTTATTTCTTGTAATTTCCTCATAAAGTTTTGTCACTAAATTCCTGCTATACCATGCTTTTTAATTATCTGTATGATCTTCTGTAGTTCTTCTTGTCTTAAGACATCAGTACTACAATGTGTGACAGCCCTAGTCAAATAAGCTCTTAATGCCGTATTTTTGTAGATCCATTTGTCGTTTGACCATCTTGGAATTATGACTGGTGTGCTTTCTGGTTTCCTATATACCATGGTCTGGATGGTACGATTAGTAATTTGAATTTGGATATCCAGAAAGTGGATGGTTTCCTTCTCCATCTGCTCTATGTTCAGTTTCAATCCATAAGCTTTATCTGTGTAGATCTTAAGGAGCTCTTCTGAATGGTCTACGTTTTTCCAGATCATGAACATGTTGTCAACGTACCTGACATAAAGGCGTGTCTCCTCTAATATATTATGTATCATAGTTTATTCTATAGACCTTACTACAAACTCGGCAAGTTCTCCTGCGAGAGGGCTACCCATGGGTACTCCTTTTGTTTGTATGTAATATTTATTCTTAAACCTGTAAAAGGAGTTGTTACAAAGGAGGTCAGCAAGATCCCTGCATAATTCTGGGGATGATCGATTAGTTAGTAGATTAGTTAAGAGGAATCTATAGAGACATAAGCATACAGGTGCGATGTTTAATGATGGGTTAAGTAGCTTCTCAAAATCAAAAGTCATAAAGCTTTCAATTCCTTCAAGGTCTATCTCTTTAAGCCTCTGGAGAAAGTGATTTGAAGATTTGACTTCATAGCTGTATCCTGAAAGTTTGTTACTTATCCATCTCGCCATTGCTCTTTCGAGGTGGTAGAGGGGCGATCTACACATTTTAACTATGGGTCTGAAGGTCACCGGGTCTTTGTGGGTCTTAGCATATGCGAATAACCTTGGGCAGGCTGGATTTTGTATTTTCTGAACCTTCAAGAATTCTGGTAAATCGAATCTCTTGCGGATTTTATTCCATTTTCTTTCTAGGGCAGGCATTGGGTCTTTAACAGTTGGTTGTGCATTAGATTCTTTTATATAGTTTTCTTAGTAGTCTTCATTTTCTTTTTTCATTAAGACTATTTTCTTTGATTTAGCCTCCCTAATAATTGTAAGGGAGTTATCTTTTATCCACTGTTGTGCTTCACATACAGCTTGCTTTTCTTTATTCATAGTCTTGACACTATCTTTGTTCCTTCTTTTATTATTCTTAAATTCTTCAAAATATCTCCATTTTTCCCTCTCTTTCTCAGTTTCCTCCAGACCTCTTATTATTCTTTCAAACTTTGGGATTGTCTTCAATTTCAGCTATTTCTCTAAATGCATAAGACGGGCCTTTCTTTAACAAATCTTGCACTTGCATTGGTATTTGTATATCACCAATGATTGTCACCACATCTTCAATCTTCAGAGAGCATTCTGCCCCAGTCTTTATTTAAGTTTTTTAACATATTTCTTCTTTAGTCTTAACCGAATAAGGTTTATCTGCTGCTCTATAGTTGTTAGTTTCTGGTTTTTATTCTCTAAAGATGCCGTTTGCATTCTCAATTCCAACTGTGCTTTTTCATTTCTTAATTTAAACATCCTTCTTCTTGCATCTGTTATTGCTATTTTTAAGCAAATTCTTTTGGTGTATCTTAAAACCCTTCTGCTTTTTATTGGTAATTTTATGTTCATAATAGATCTTCGTAAGACTCCATTTAATTTACATTGATCCAAAAACGATTAACTGGAACAAAGCCAAAATTATATGTAATGTTATAGATCCAATCGAGGTAAGTACAGCAGAGAAATTGAATATACATAGAAGAAGGCACCATGAAGAGATAATTAACGATATTGAGACGATCCCGAATGCATGGAAATATGCATTAAGGTGATAACATGTGAGGTCGATATGATCCTATAAGTACAATGACTGAATTTTAACATTTAACTTAGAAGTTTTTTATGTTTTTGTTTTTTGTTGCGTTTTAATTTTATTTATTATTATTTCTATTTTTTATTTTTTCATTTTATATTCCTATGTTATTTATATTAATTCTAGCCAAAATAATTATTATAAATACCGATTCAAAGTTAACATTCCCAGATGGCATGCAATTTATGCATGAAGTAAATTGGAAAATATTTAAATTTCATTTATGTTCTTTAATAGAATCTCAATGAACTGAATATTGTACATTCGTAGAACGTCTTTTGTTCTAAATAATTTATAAATTAGAGTTGAAGATGGCTAGATCTTAGCCAAAAACATTTCTCTTGTGTTAAATTAAACATAATAAAAAGTTTGTTTGGACTGCTAATGAGTGCTGTTGTTAACTCTTTCTATAATTAAGTACTTATACAAAGCAGTAAAGTTTCTCCTAGCAATTATGTCAAAAATGTTATGATAATATGGAAAGCTGAAGATACAACTGAGGAATTAATTAACACCCTCACTGATATTAGTATATATGGCCTATTTTTAAAATTAGACCAAAGAAATAAGAAAATAGTACATTAATTAGATGTTTGGATAAAAGTAGGAGCTTCCTATAGCATGTGGATTTATTAAAAACCATCTGTGACTAGAAGTAATCCTTAGATGGTCTGGTGATCCTCTTGCATATAAAAAGATGGTATTCTATGCATACTTTAGAAGAAGTATCACTCACTGCAATATATTAGAAGCGAAGAAAGTTGCGAATGATAAGATATATAAAACAGGAATAAGATATGATTATACAAAATCTTTTATGAAATCAATACAATTGAATGTTGAAAAAAATGAAGTCAACCATAATGAAGTGTCCAGAGAATTGGGTAATGATATGCAAGAATGTAGTTCCATTCTATACCATATGACAATATATACAACAATTAAAAAGTTAGAAAACAGAAGAAAAGTATGGTTTATAAAAAAAGCATTCAGTTTTTACATTATTAAGAAATGAGAAAGACAAAAGGCATAATTTTCAAAAAACTGGAGTTCAAATTCCCAGTCTAAACAAGGACCTTAATAAGGAAGAATTCTACATTGATGTAACAAAGAGAAATTTGAAAGAAAGAGTTGACAAACACAAGAATGACATAAGAATAGCGAACATGCAAACTGCTCTGGCAAGAAAATTCTGAGAGTCTAACATAAAAGTATATAACGGAATGGACCTGACCCAGCCCGTCCGCTATTTTCAGTTTGCACTTCCGCTCCCCCAAACCCTAAATCCGGTCTTCTTCTCGGTTCAACCCTTATTGTTAAATTTATATGAACGTCCACTTTGGAAAGCCAATCTAATACTAATAAAGTAGATTCCATAGTTTTGCAGTTATCAAACAAATTATTTTATTAGCTTAAAACAACTTAGTGTTTAACGTTAATGTAGTCCTTCCTATCCGCATATACAAATAAAAAGAATACCAAAGTTTCTCATTCACAAGTCTTAACAATTCACACCAGTTGCTGGCCAACTCCACCTCCAACAGAACAGCTACAATACTAGGAAGGACCACACTACGACCTCTAGTAACATCTTTTTAAAGTATCATTAATTTACATAATGTTTAATTATTTCTTAATTAGAAGTCAAACAACATTAATTCAAATAAATTAAATACAGCAATTATTAAATATTAATAAATAAACATAGTTAAATAATCTTCAAAACAATTTTCTGCAACTTACTTTCTGTTCCGTTCATTACACTCCACTAGACTGTCCAAGCAAACATGGCGCTAACCAACATCCACCCATCGACATCGTCCACCTCCAGATAACAACAGTTCTATAAGTTTTTTCAAAATATCTCCAATCTTTACAAGTAAACTAAGAAGAATCAAAAATTATTAGGGAAATATACCAAGAAGATAGTTCTGTGATAGAGACTTTAATAAAAGAGAAAAACTGGGAAATATTATTAATGATAGAGATATTTTCAGATGTTCTAAGACCTGGCTATATGCTGTGAATAGACTGCAGTCTGTTTCTATATATCCTGTCCATATTATTACGTTATATATTGTATTTTGATTTTTAAATATTATCAAATTATTTATTGCCATATAATTCTTATGATATGCTGATCTATAGCAAACTTTAATTTATTTTATCTATAATATTTAGTGTTAATATGAATTGTTTAGATTTTTAATTTTATAAAATGTAATTGTTCTATAGTTCGATTCAGAATATTATATTATCTTCTATATGTTTGGAGGCACTGAAGTTGATTTTTTATCAAAAGTAACTAATAAAATTTATATTTATAATCTACTGCTGTTTTGTGCTGTTTTAAAAAATGTTTGATTATACAAATAACCCTCGTATAACATGGTTTTGCTCTAACATGATTAGAAAATTGCAGAAACCCTTATATAACACAGTACTTCTACAACACAGTTTTTACTTAACACATTTAGAAATCTTGCCTACAGCACAGCTACAAAACATTTTTATTAATTTTTGTAAATCATTTTTACTTAACACATTTAGAAAATTATATTTATTCTCCTACAAAACAAAACATTTTCATTAATTTTTGTGTTAATCATTTTCATTAATTTCAAACATTTTATGTGGGTATTTGTGTATTCATTATGTATCCACACTATGGATACATCAATACCCACATAAAATATAATCATTTGGAAATACTTTGCTAAAATTAGTTATAAATGCAATTTTGCTAATTTGCCATGAGACAGACGATATGCAGTCTGTTTTTGATTTTGATTAAACTTTTTTATTCATAAATTTTTTGGGTATTTGTTAAGGAACAATTGTTTTGTAGTGAGTTAGATTACAGATTTTGTAAAGAGAGCAGAAGATACACAAACTTTAAATGTAGAAAAAAGTTCAGAAAGTGAAGTTGATATTGTTAAAAAAAAAAAATGTGAAAAAGTTCAGAAAGTGAAGTTGATATTGTTAAAAAGAAAACACGTTCTAGTTCAGAAAGTGAAGTGCATATTGTTAAAAAGAAAATATCCTCATTTTAACTGAACATTGGTAAAGAAAATATAATTATTAAATGAATGTTATATTGGCTGTATACTTTTTCTTTGTTTTTGTTTTACATATACAAGGTGTGTCAGCTAAATCCGGACAAATTTCAAATTGAATTTCCTGCCATATTTTACGTCAGCACTACGATGCTGCTAACGTTTTAGTAAGCCAGATAGAACGATGCGTTTGAGGATAAGTACAAAATAGCTGATCAGTTAAGATCGAGTGCAGAATATAATTGGAGAGCAGTGATAATCGAAGACCTTCGCGCTGGACGTTCACCTTCCGAAATAATTCTGTTCTTTAATTATCCAAGATCGACAGTTTATGATGTTGCTGCTAGATATGCGGCTTTAGAGAAGTCTGAAGAAGGTTCTGCCAATCTGGCAAGGAAGAGCCATTCCAGGGGAAGATCGTCAAGGACACTGGAAGTTGTCCAAAGGGCTCAAGAGCTCATCTCAGAGGACCCAGGGCAATCTCTCAGGCAGTTGGCAAAAACATTGGGTGTGAGTGAGGCCACAATGTGTCGAATTGCGGAAGAGGACCTACGGTACAAGTCCTACGTCATAAAAGTACGACAGATGCTGTCTGATGCCGCTAAAACACAGAGAGTTGCTCGCTGCAACTTGCTTCTGTGTTCAATGAAGAATGAAGCTGCAGGACACATCAAATTTTTTTCTGATGAGAAAATTTTTACTGTTGATGCCAAAGTAAACCGGAGAAATGACCATTGGCTTGCCTATGACC
>AYEL01046374.1:0-14662 GCA_000484575.1 Olivierus martensii
AATCAAATAAAACTTCAAACATTTTGCACAAATGTTAGTTATAAAAACTCTAAACTGCACACTAAATTTCTAGTACATGACTTACTGATTACAAAAACTTGTTAAATGTAGGAAAATTCAGAAAATTATAAGTTAAATAAAATACAAATATAATTAATAAAAATCATTTATTTAGAAGAAAAATCTGATAAATTAAAAAAAATCTATAATTATATTTGTATAATTATAGATATATATTAGATTATATGTTAATTAAGGCTCAATATTACATATTTTAAACAATTTTTATGTTGATTCAAAAAATGTTTTTGTTTTTAAACTTCAGTCATTTCTTCCAATATATTAACTTTAAAATGTACATGTAATTTTCTTGTTTTCTTATACATAAGTAGGAGAAAAATTATATAAAATACTTGAATAAAAAACCCCAGATAGTTTGAGTATGTTCTTAAACTCAACAGTTTATAAACCACTTTAAGTAAGCATTCCAGAACTGCTGTTGAAGATAAAACATTTTAAACCTGTTCATAAATCAGAGTCATCAAAGTTTTTCTTTGGTGACGCTAAGAGACTATTTAAAATGGTATCAGCAAAGTTTTTAAATAAAGAAATTTTTATATTTTTATATAAAGTGGCCTGCATGTAACAAGTAAATAATTTTTTATATATAAAATATTTACAATGTATCTACAATTACAAATTCATATTAAATATGATTTTTCACGTTGTGATTTAAACATGGTGTATTAACTGATATGTGGATTTTACATTAAATTTTTATTAAGTATATCATTTAAAAAAAAAAAAAACACCACCATATCTGCGCATGATGTTCTTGAAAGACGAAAATGTTCTTTGAAAGATACAAAAGTATAGCAATGAATGATATAAATATAATTTTTAATTTTTTCTCTTTTTATTTTCATATAATGCTAATAAGTGAATAATCATGTCATCATCTTTCTTATAAAAAGCTGGAGTAGTATTTAGTTCACTAAGCAGTATAGAAGCTATAGAATAGACTTCTTTCGACGCCATTTATTCAACGAATTCAACAAACTGTTCCAAAACGAGGTAAAACATTGACTTTTATCATTGCAAGCACTTTAAGCAAAATCCTGAGTTTAGGAATGTAGCCTTTTGCATCTTTCAAATAAAGCATAATTCAACTGCTATCAAAGCAATATGAATAATTTTATTCCAGCAAGTCTGTAGCAATTTCAGACTGAAAAGATGCCACATTAAATTCTATTCACAAAATAATTTTATCATCATCACTTAGGTATTAACATGTCTCACTGTTTATATAACTACCCTGCTAAGTAGAGAACTAAGTGGCAGAACAAAACAAGCCGTTCTATAGGCTGCCCATCCTTGCAGAGATGTCGAGGATTGTGGAGGATGGAGATTGACAGGCCAAGTCTGGACCCCATGATATATTTAAAAAGATAAATTTTTGTATAACTCAAAATAACTTAATTCTAAATAACATGATATAAACTGAAAAAAAATTTTTTCAAATAACAGGAAAATGAAAAAATACTGATACTTTTAATAAAATCACTTCCCAAATAAAAATCTTACAATAAAAAATATTGATGAATAAAGAAAAATGAATAGAATTAGAGAGAAGTTTGAATGTCCACCATTTATAAATGGAAGAATTTGCAAGATTAATCAATATTCCAATTTTTCAGAAGCAGTATTTTAAAATAATGAGTAAAGTTAATACATAGTGATTAAAAATATGTATATATGATATTTAAATCATATTTTTGTAACAGATTTCTTCAATTTCGAATCATAGAATACCAAATGGTAAGTTGAAACAAGCCCTTATATAGTTGCCCATTAAAAGTTGACTATGACGGCTTGTTATAATCTATTGAATTTCATAAAAATAGGTAAAACAATTTGATGGTTATTAGAATGAAATATTTAAAGTTTGGCATTTGCTATTTTTAAACATTCAAAGTGGCATTATTTGATGCCAATCCAAATCATATTCAGTGACTTGAACTTCTTGTAAAAATTTGATACTCTCTTAATATTTTGAATTATTTCTGAAGATTTGAGTGCCTTCATATTTAAAAGTTGAAGCTAAAGAGCAGGCTGTGTAGAGATACTTAATGGTAGAACATAATGTATTTCATGAAAATGTAATAATTCAAAAATTATTACTTGAAACAAAGAAGAAGACTGCATGATAATCCTATAAACCTCATTTTTATTTGAAGCAGTCCTGAAAATAAGGTTATATTACATTTAACATTTTGTATATAGCAAATATTTTATACATTAACATGCAAAATATATACTGTACAACAGATTTCTAACAAGAAATTTGTTGTGCAACGAAATAATTCCCTACAGCAGGGGTTCCCAAAGTTTTTACTATGTGGGACAAATTATAAATTCCAAAATATTTTGCGGGCCAAAAAAAGTGTTATGGAAAAATACGTTAAAATCGATAAAGAGTTAGACACAAGGGAAAGATTTGTAATAATTTTATAGCATAATCGTTCTTTATTTATGACAATAATTACTTTTTATTAACCGTTTAAAATAATACATTTCAAAAATAATTAAAAAGAAAATAATAATAAATGTTCAAAATAACACATTTAAAAAATAATTTAAAAATAACCAAATAATTTCAAATAAAAAAAAATATAATAAATTCATCAATCTGAAGTATGTAACTTGTGCAACTGTTGTTGTTTTTTAATAATAATATTGAGTCTTGGTTCTAAGTCGTTGAATATATACTTAACACTGCTTGTAAAAGTTCATCAGTTAATAAGTCCAAATTGAGATCAAAATTAACTAATGAACATTACAAGAGGTGTTAAGAATACATTCAACCGACTTAGAATTAAGGCTCAATGATACAGGACACTCCCGAGTATCCGGTTCGCGACTATCCGGCCTAGTTTTCTTTTATCGTAATTAAATGAGGAAGGCAAGGCGTTGCATTGGCAACATTGCAAAGGAATTGGAAGCGGGCGTCTGCTACGATCCTCCTACGTGTCGTGTGCAAAATACAAGTTGTGACAGGAAAAGAGCAGCGTTCTGCTCGTTGTTTATTGTGTGAGGCCCGCAGGCCTGACGACGATGTTGACAAGCGTTGGCCTAAAGAACGGTGAGCGACGCGCATAAGGATGGGTAATGAGAGTCGGCAGATAGAACAGAGACGACGTCTTAAAGAGACACATGATTAACCATTAATTAACTCCATTTCTCCCACTCACTGGTTACAAATGAATCCAGAGAACTTTTAATACTGTATATACAGTACTGGTGAACTTCTGGATGCAAATCATCCAAGGATGTTTTAAACCTTACATGCCCTGGTAGATTAACAAAGACAAATACAATACCAAAAGGAATGTTTGTTTAGATATTTCTATTGGTGGATGGCGTCTTATCGGGATTTGCCTATTCCATTAACATAGAGAAGATCCGTTCCATTAAATTTCTTGGCATCAGCAAGGGGCATTCACATTGGGGTTTGACTGTATATATATATATATATATATATATAAACATGCATATACACATGTAATGTGCCATACATGTATGTGCACATACCTTCAAATATATACAGGGTGCCCACGTTTCTGTGGACCAGGCATTTTTCTCGAAAACTATCGTGTATACGTGAAAACTGTAAAACACGTCATTACATTTTCCTTCCAATTATAATCCGTCCTTAATATTTTTTTCTGCGCATCCTCTCGTGCAGCACGTGCTTTAACTTTGTTTTCTCCAATGCAAGTGTATTATTTTTCTAACGAAATCCGAATCATTTTTCTGCGCATCCTCTTGCGCAGCGCGTGCTTTAACTTTGTTTTCTCCAATGCAAGTGTATTATTTTTCTAACGAAATTTATGACCATACTATACTGATTTACAATATTAACATAAGTTGAGGACTATTTGTAAAACATATTGTTTTAATAAACAATTAATATAATTTATTCTGCTGCAATAAAATTTCACATTTTAATTTTCATGGTTCACTCTATTTAATTAAAAAATAATTTAAAATTAGATAATGATATTCTAAATATGCCTTTATTCTTTTCAGATAGTAGCTTCTTCATCTGGAAATCCATTACTTTTTATTGTATCATGTCAGATTTCAAATTTTGCTGAATCTATTAAACGTATAATTTAAATATATTTTTTTGTTAATTTAAAAAAGATGCTCTATATTGGTTTGTTGTTAATTTAAAAAAGAAAAATTGTTTTAAAATAATATATATTGTTATTTTATTTAAATTATTTTAATATTTTTTTAACAAACTTCATTCTGTAATATATTCTCATATATGTATTTGTTAATGATAAAAAGTATGAAAATTTTATTTATCTTTTTAAGTAAATTATCAAAGTGTTTAAGATAATTATTTTATTAAATTTAATATTGCAAGATTTTTGATTAAAAAGTACAAGAAATATCAATTAAATCAAATAAAACTTCAAACATTTTGCACAAATGTTAGTTAAAAAAACTCTAAACTGCACACTAAATTTCTAGTACATGACTTACTGATTACAAAAACTTGTTAAATGTAGGAAAATTCAGAAAATTATAAGTTAAATAAAATACAAATATAATTAATAAAAATCATTTATTTAGAAGAAAAATCTGATAAATTAAAAAAAATCTATAATTATATTTGTATAATTATAGATATTAGTTTTTTTAAGATTCGTATAATCTATCTGATTTAAAACAGGAAAGAAATTAATAAAATAAGAGCATAAAGTTCAAAGTATTACTGCTGAAATGTATCAACTAAATAGGAAACACAGTTCAACGGCAGGAAACGTTTCCTGCCATTGAGCTGTGTTTCCTATTTATTCATAGCATTAAATGCACAGAACCTAAAAGTCTTGAACCGAAAATTTTTCTTGATTTGCGCACTGCCATGTTATCTACTGAATACTAAACTCTGATTGGCTATGTAGTTAGAACTGAAACTGAAACATTAAATTTATTTATATTGTATTTTCAGGTGAGTTTCTGGTGACAATACTGCATACAAACTAGCGATACTGCATACACAGCTTCCAGTTTGTACTGCATACAAACTGGAAGCTGTGTCAGTTTCAGGTGTGTTTTTAGGTATAGTGGATTCCAGATCTAAGTGTATCTTAAAAATTTCATAGCAATATATTAATATTTTGGGTCTGCAAAATCTTAAAGTCAATAAACTAAGCAGATAAGTCATGTGATTGAGGATCAATAGAAACAGTGATGAATGCTATTCTTTGTCATTTTTTAACTGAACAAAAGAAACAAAAAAAAAGCTTGGTTGAAACAGTGTATTTAGCATTCTGTGGTCCTTGACTTCCAGTAGGATGTAAGAATGCATTTTATCATTAAGTGTGACTTCATTAGCTCAATTATAATTCAAAATTGACTGAAGGCTTAAAGAAATTAATAAAAAATATAATTCTTTTATAACAGTCATATGAATCAACAGGCACAGCAATGATTCTAAGCTATATATGGTAGTTATTGGCTGATATTACAAGAATCATTATGACCAAAATTCAATTTCATTCCAACTTTCATTCTAAGTATGATAATATTAATCTGACAATTTTATTCAAGAAAAGTATTTAATAGAACATCAATTGACAAACTTGAGGCTTCAATCTAACTAATAAAAGAACTAGAGCAGTTTAAAAATTGGCAAAAAAAGCATCATTTTCTTCTCTATAGACATCTCTACAGGTTGCATTGCTATATTGATATTGATGAAATTTGGAATATAGGTATTCATTATATTACTTGAGGCCTCCTGAAAATTTCAGCACAAATGAGTCAATATAAAATGAATGGGATCCATTTTTATAAACACTTATACAGGTAGTCCTTGATTTATGACAAGATTTAGTTTGAACCCTGCTATCATAAATTGGAGTGGTCATAAGTCAGAAATGCCCAAAATTTATGGAGTGCCCATCACTATTTTATCATGATAAATTTAACAAATGCAAAAATACAAGAACCAATTACAAAAAGAAAGATTTTTGTATATCAGACCATTGGTCAGTGACTGAATCCTTTGTCATTTGCATTGAAAAAGCTTGGTTGATAAATCATTGATAAATTCAGCCACTGAATTTATCAATGACATCATTGTCATATGTACTGGTATTTCTAAACTTATGACATCATTGTCATAAGTTGAGAAATATATCAAAGTATATATAGTATATACTTTGATATATTTCTCAACTTACAGTATATCAAAATAATTCTACAGTATATCAAAATAAGACATATATAACTGTTATCTTCAATATAAATAGGAGAAAATTAACAAAGCACTATATAGCAAAAGTACATTTATTTATATTTAATTCGAAATGTTTTCGACCATGTTTTGGTCATCATCAGCTAAAATTACTAAAACAAACTTACATAGAATAATATGATTATAGAACAGAATAGTGCATATACTTTTAAATTTAAAAAGATTCAATAATACATAATAATAGGAGTTGGTTATAAACAAATTTTTACATAAAATTTTATATTTAGAAATATGATTATAGTCTGACAGAATAAATATATCGTAATTAATTAGTAAAATAATGCGCATATAACAGATTTATAACATTGTGCAAAACATAAATTTATAATCTATTAGCTAGCAGCCATGCATTTGATAGTTGACTACCCGAGTTATCGTTAATTACATTATATTTCTTTGATCTTTCCATAATCGTTAGAGCTTCCATAAAATGGCCATCTTGTATAGAATTGCATTTCTTTAGAATTTTGGTGTTATTCCAATCAATTATTAAGTCGTATTCATAAGCTCAGGCTGCGAGAGTGGTGTTAGTTTTACCTGATTTTATGTCCCGTTTATGTTCTGTTATACAGTCTTCTAGATTTCTACTTGTGACTCTGATATATTCTTCTCTTCTATTTAAAGTCTTTGTTAAAAATTGGGATGCAGTACACACTGATTTTTACATTTTGTCGTATTTGGTTTTATCGTTTCTTAATTTATTATAAATAATTGGGCATCATTTTATGCGGAGTTTTGTGTTAAGTGTTTTGGCCGTATCTTTTATAGTTCTCATACTGGAAATATTATATGGTAATATATTAGTAGGTGTTGGCACATTATTTTGCAGGGATGGTAGTAGTATATCACTCGTGTTATTGTTGTGTGATGATAATTTCTTTTTAACTTTATCGTATATCTTTTTTCATGAATGTGTACGTGTATCCATGTTGTTCATCCCAAGCTATGATTGTCTTAAATTTTTCTTGTTGAAGGTTATAATTAGAACAATTGGTGAATATCTGTCAAAAAAACAAACAGAAGGCTGCTCTTTTATATTTTGTGTGGTCATTTGACCAATATGGAATGAGGGCCTGCTTATATGTTGGCTTTCTATATACCATCAACAATTACAACAACAAATTTCTATTACCATTAACAATAATTTCACGCATTATGAAACTATTAAATATAGAAAGCCAACATATAAGCCGGCCCTCATTCCATATTGGTCAAATGACCCCACGAAATAAAAAAGAGCAGCCTTCCATTCGTTTTTCGATGGATATTCACCCATTGTTCTAGTTATAATCTTAACAAGAAGAATTTAAGACAAAAAAGATATCAAAAAAGCCAATCTGGCAGCTCTGGTTGCAAGCATGACCAAATATCTGATTCTGGAGTACAGGGATGTCAAAACATAAACAGTGCCTCCAGAAAACAATGGTGTGCCAATATGGTAAATATAAAAATTTGCTCTGACATTCATGTTGGAAAACTGATGGAATGGGAATATTGATTGCCAAATTTTTGATTTGAAATGATACTTCTGCTTCTGTGGCCAGCTGATACGAAATGCCACTGTTGTGAGAACTACTATTTCATCACCGAACCTGCTCTTCTAGTTGATGGACTCTTCTAGTGTTTGTTAAACATCTTTTTCAACTACGTAAATATTGTAAATACTATTGATCATATTGTTTTCTTCCCACTGACTGGGATCAGTTATGTTTGCTGTATTTCTGTATTTTTGTTATTTTCTTATTTAATGTACCAGTGCAGGCATTCAGGGTTCAAGGTGTTGGTTGCTATCCCCACTCTTCTCTAGTGTCCAGTCACACTCCTTCTGATTGGTTCTTTTCCCCTATTCTATCCCTCTTTCTCACTCTCCTACCTTCACTTTCCTACCTTTCTCGAGTTATACCTCTGAATACGCCCAACTATCCTCCGCAACATACTGTCAACTGTATATTGTGTGTTTGTTGTTTTTAAAATTATAATTATGAATCTTGAAAAATCAAGATTCATAATTATGAATCTTGATATAATGTACGAGTTAAACTGCTCTGAAATACAGTACAGGGAGAATTGACAGATTCAGTCAAACATGAATAAATAATCATGTATAGGTAAAATTTCTGCTAAAACAGTGTATGGATTGCTTTATATGCTAAATTTATTATGACATGTTGAATAGACTTCAAAGTCACTAAAATACAGTGTGATTTCCTGAATGATTGACAGAATGTAAATAAGTTATATTATGAGAAATTGTTCTATATCCATTGATGATATAAAGCATTCCCTTTGCAGAAACTTGAAGAGACATTCTCTGAGTTTTTGTAATATTTTTGTGAATAGTCAAAAAGTTTAAGTTCTCACATTTTAACAAAAGTTGTATATACACTTACCATATACTTGTAAATTATTTTACTATATTTAGAGATAATTCATGTATTTTCTGGAGTATCTAAATATTTGATTAATTTAACCGAGATAATGTTAAGTCCTTTTTAATTCAGATGAATGGTTTTACTATAAATTCAGATTTTTTTATGAGTATAAAAACCAATTAAACATAGCACAGCTTCGGTCAAATTTTTAATAATAATTACAAATTATTATTAATATTGTTATTACAGATTTTAGTATTACAAATATTAACAATTGAATATAATATTAGTAATAATAATTATAATCAGAAAGCTAAAAGCACTATTAGCAAGGAGATATTTATTGATATAAAATGTTTTCGGAGGCTTTCTCGGTCCCTCTTCAGTATACAGTTATATTAGCTGTATACTGAAGAGCAGAGCTGTATACTGCTCTTCAGTATATTCAGCACATAGCTGTATACTGAAGAGGGACCGAGAAAGGGTCCGAAAACGTTTTATTCAATAAATATCTCCTTGCTAATAGTGCTTTTGGGCTTTCTGATTTACAAGTAAGGCAAGTGGTTTTATATGAAAGATTATCATTATTAGATTTAGATTTATTTATCCATATCAAATACAAAAAAAGAAAAAACAGCTCTGACATGATATAGTTAAAAAGAAAGTAGCCCCCTGTTCATTTAAAAAGTATGAACAACACTGAACTCCTCAATTAAAAATTAAGAAGAATAAAAGGCTGAGCACAATCATGGAGACGAATCAGTTATTATATAAGAATCTTGAAGCTTCATGATGAAGGAAACTTATCCCTTTACTGTCCTATGCAAAGGAACTTTCAAAATTCATTTGCATGGAGTTATCTAATTAGAACATTTATACTGAAAGGTTTTGTCTGGAAGAATTCCTTTCAGAAACAAATCTACTAGTTTTATATCTGAATTATATATTCTTAATTTTTAGTAATTTAATCATATCTTCATTGGATGATCTTAAAGGAAAATTTAAAATTTTACTTATGATTTTCATAACAGAAAACATTTTGATTTAAATTTTGTCTAGATATATCTTTGATATGAGAGCATATACTGATAAATAGTGTCTTATTAAACTTGTCATGTTAATATTATTTCATACAATCATAGCTGCTTTATTATTTATATTTTGGAGAATATTCCATGAAAACTTTTTAGCTCTGTTCAATCTAATAATAATATGATATATGTGATTATCAAATATTATTTCAAGATCTTTATGATTGTTTACAAAAGATAAATTGTTTCACTTTGATAATTTAATATCGTATAACATATATACAGTTTTGTTTGAATTAATACAAAAGTTAATTATTTTTAGCTGATCTATTATCAGTTGAATGTATTGATGTCATATTTTATAAGAAAAATTACATAATTTAATATCAGCATATTTATTTTTGAAGAAATAAGGGAAAATATTTCATTTATAATAAAATATATAAATTAATAGACGCTAAGTGAAGGTCCCTGTGGAATTCCAATATTTGGACAAAATTGAGTAGCTTGTTTATTATTAATGATTAAAGCAATAATTTCTGTTGCTTAAAAGTAACATAATCCAATTACTGGTAATTGGATGTGGTCCATTACTGTGGTTATGCTAGTGTTCACACTCAGCAACAAGAGGAGATTTTGAGGCAGGTTGTGCAATCTACCATTAAACATTGATCAATATTATATTTATTGATGATAGCAAGGTCTCAAGTTTAACAAAGTCAAAGACTGATGAGAGATGTCCAGATAATAGATAGTAGAGTGGATTTTTCTAAGTTTTCTATAATTTAATTAGAAAAACTAATTAAAGTGTTCTCTATTTTATGGCAAAATATTGAAAGTCACTAATCATATTTTTGCATTGAAAATAGATTATTCTATGAATTA
Organism: Olivierus martensii; assembly: GCA_000484575.1. NCBI lineage: Eukaryota > Metazoa > Arthropoda > Arachnida > Scorpiones > Buthidae > Olivierus > Olivierus martensii. The sequence continues at coordinate 10,623 of AYEL01046374.1, forward strand.
GCCCTTTCCATAATTTTTAAAAAGTTATTTGAAATTGCAATAACTCTAATAGATTTTAGTTCTGTTGGATATTTTCCTTTCTTAAGTATTGGTTAGATGTCTCCTTTGTTAAATTGGTATTATGTTAAATAAAAAAGCTGTGTGATGAACATTATGAGATATGAATATTTTTTATAAAATACAATAGGAGTATATTAATAATTGAATATAATAATAGTAATAATAATTTATAATCATTATTAGTAGTATATAAATTATAAAATTATATTTTCTAGGCATTTTTTTCTATATCTAGATTATTTAAACTTGGTAAAATATTAATAAACAACAATTTTTTTTTTATTTGTTAAAATTCAAATAAATTAAGGCTATTTATGTAACGAATTACCATACATGTCCTTTTCTCAATATATGTAAAGCTGTTGTAAATCATTTTGAAATTTTATATTATTACATTAATAAATTTATCTTTCCAATCACTTATTTTAAAAATATGTTATTGATATAAATTTATGCTGCCCTCCAAAAGTTAAGCATGAAATAAAAATTTGAAGATAGCTACAACTAATGAAGTATTTTTCCCTGAAATTGTATGTGGCATTGCATCAGAACATACAAATGTTGAAAAGTTTACAATATAATGATTGGGCCAGTCTGAAAAATGCAAACGAGAGAGCTGATAAAAAGAGTATTTTCCTTTGATTAATTATCACTGCAACTGAGGGTATCTCAAAGAAAATTGGAGATAGACATTTTCATCTTTATGCCACAAGATGTCTGGATGATGAACACAATGATAAGCTGTTGGCAGACTACAGACTGTCAACAGCTTGCCATCCATCCTAGAAATGGCACATTCTATTGGTGTTAACCATTTGTAATCTCACAGTTATGATTCAGTTCCTAAGTACAGGAACATCATCGGAAGACCTGTTTCAGACCATCCTAGAAGTGTTAACCCTTCCAATTACTACTACTTGTGGTTAATGGTGAGATATAATCATCAAGCAACAGCATCTGTTCTACAAGCCTGCTTTAATGCAACCATAGAAATGCCTGTATCCAGAGGTGCTGAGAGAAATCCTGGGCCCTGCCCTAGTACGAACCAGGTTTTGGGGCCCCTATATACCTATATACCTATATATATATATATTATATAAATAAAAGATATTTTATATTATATATAATTAAATTCAAAAGCTCACATCTTTTTAAAAATTATGGTACTTACATAAAAAATATATAGTAAGAAGCGGAAATACAAAAATAATATGATTATTAACGGATGGCAAACGGAAAACGTGTAATATTATTAGGAAACAATAAACAGACAATGAATACTTAAAGGAAAAATTTTACACATCAGATTTCCATGGAAAAGTATTTAAATAATCTTGGCAAAATTTTATCGGTCATTAATGTGTTAAGCTGCCATATCATACTGAGTGTGCACTTGCCGACGATGACTTTTAGAGGCCACTACAGACTAGCCAACACCCATGGTGAGGTCAATCGAAGGACTGAAGGATGGGACTCAATGGCCGAGTTCGGACTCTTCAGAAAAACTGAAGATTGGGACTCGTAATTGAACCTGGATCCTTTACTTTATCACGCGGTCATCCAGCCGACCGGAATTTTAAAATTTTACATATAAATTTAGCTGAATTTGCATATTGTAGCATTCATAAATCAATTTATGATTTATGAATACTACATTATGCAAATTCAGCTAAATTTCAATTAAAAACTTAAGTGTCCATCAATTTCTCGGGAAGATAATTGAACAATATATAAATTTAGCTGAATTTGCATATTGTAGCATTCATAAATCATAAATTGATTTATGAATGCTACAATATGCAAATTAAGCTAAATTTCAATTAAAAACTTAAGTGTCCATCAATTTCTCGGGAAGATAATTGAACAATATCAGCCCGACGATCATAAGTTTCATAAAAATGTTAAAATATCGCCCCTAAGGAATGCATGGACTTGTTCAATTATGACACATTGTGACATAAGCAGACAACAGACACGGACTCGATCTTATAAGCCTCCATTTCCTTTGGAAAACAGGTTAAAAAAGTGAGCGATAATTCTTATACTCTTAATCCGTATAAAGTGAATCAATAATTTTGAAAATGATATATTTTGAAGTTATTTTTCGAAATTATTAAAAAGATTATTAATATTTTAATAATCTTAATAATAATATATTAATATCTTATCTATATATATCGAAACAAAAAATGTATCGAAAATCAATAACTTTTAGATAGTATTACTCTGTAGATAATATCAACTCAGTATTAGAAAAAGATATGAATTGATTTATATGAAATAACATATAAAGAATATCAATAGATGCATATTATATGTTATGATTTATCTGAAGCTAAATATAGAGGTGTTTAGTTTCAGAAGTGAACTTCCTTGTCAAAATAAATTTGCTGATATTCTAATAATACTAATTATTCTGGTATTTTTATCCATTTTATTGTAAACATTTAATTTTTCTGTTATTCTTTTTTAATTTTATCTTTTAAATTATGTATTCCTTTTTGAGTCACCAGAGGGTGCAAGTGAAAAAAGGCACAAAATTAACCTTGGATATTAACATTTGTTGACAAAAATCAAGTTTTATCTATTTGATTCTTGAATATAATTATATCGCTTATTCTTTATCATTTTTCTGTTATATTTTAAGCACTTAATCATTATTTATTGTTAATTTTTTTTTGCGATTTATACACGAATGAAATGTGCAGTACACTTCATTCGAAAAAGAGATTTCTAACAATGATTACAAGCGAAAGGAAGTACAGTGAAGTTTAGAAGGAAGAAAAATCAAAATGGCTAAAGTCAGAGGCAAAGAACATATCGATTATCCAGAAAAAATTTTAAACACTTAATCATTATTTATTGTTAATTTTTTTGTGATTTATACACGAATGAAATGTGCAGTACACTTCATTCGAAAAAGAGATTTCTAACAATGATTACAAGCGAAAGGAAGTAAAAGAGATTTCTAACAATGATTACAAGCGAAAGGAAGAAAAATCAAAATGGCTAAAGTCAGAGGCAAAGAACATATCGATTATCCAGAAAAAACATGCAAGAAAACATATTTTAAAATCTAAACGAAAAATCTGAAATTTTTGAATGCAATGATTTTTTAAAATAAATTTATTATAGAATTTTAAATCAAAACTTCAAGCAATGTATTGTTTTATGAAGAAAAATATTAATTTTATTAAATAATTTTTTTTCTGCGACAAAATTTAAAATCTTTGAATTGGTTTCAATGAAGAAAAGTATTAATTTTATTAAATAATTTTTTTTCTGCGACAAAATTTAAAATCTTTGAATTGGTTTGGTTGGAAAAGAGCTGGTGTCAAGAATATTAAAACAATTTTCTGAAATTAAAGTCTATTCAATAAAATTCAAATAAATATCATTAGAGTATGAAAAATTATCTCAATCTTCATATTTTAGGAGAGTAGAAAACTAGTAAATGAAAAAATTAATATGGATCAGAAAAATAAGTTTTAGTTATCATGTAAATCAAAAGATGAAGTGAAAAGAGGAAGTGATTAGAAAATGAAGTGAAACCTATATGATTATAAAAAAACGAATGAATCATATTTTTGTATGAGCACTGACTAACTATGTAATATTGTCTATCAACAGCTGTATAGTGTATTCATTACACTATACAGCTCATGGGACATTCGGTTGAAATCCCATCAACTGTTTGAAAAAATTAGAACGATCCTAATAAAGTAAATAAAATTGCAAATCGTGTTTATTTGGTACTTTTGTGTTTTAGAATTTATTTTAAATGGTTCACCCTTCTTAACTATATACAAGAAACTTTGGCATTCGTTAATGTATGTTTATTTTGTTGGGCTATGATATACACTACATGACTACCCCATATAATTTAAAAAGGTTTTAAAAAAATAATAAAATTGCATAATTTATGTCATTTTTATATATTCATATAATAATTTTATTTATTTTTTAATATTAATTGTGTG
>AYEL01046375.1:0-11661 GCA_000484575.1 Olivierus martensii
ATTAATCACTTCCGAAAAATCCTGAAGGAGAGAGAAAAGCAATCGATATTGGACAGATTCTTTATCGGAAAATAAACATATAAATGAAAATGCAAGATTATGTATGTATATATTATTATTATTATTACATATAAATAAACGTAGTAAGAAATTATATAATTTTTTATTTATTTTTTTGGGGTCTCTGGAATGAATTAATCAAATTCCCATAAAAACCTATGGTAAATCGATGATCAGTTAACAAACAATTTGGGTAACGAACATTGTCTTGGAATGGATTATGTTTGTTAACCGATCACCCACTGTATATCTTATGGTAGAAAATCAAACAGTTTGTGACACATCACCTTTGAAACAAATTTTAGTTATATGCCCATATTTTACTGCCAAAAAATCATGGCTTCAATCTTATAAAAAATAATTTTTTTATTATTTCTGACCTCTTTTATCAAATAAAATATTTTATATAAAACACTCCTAATTTATTTTTAGTCTTTTATACTACAGGTATTCCTCGACTTATAATGGGGTTCAAAGCTCACCATCATAAGTCAACAATGCCCAAAATTTATTGATTTCTCTCTACTAATGTCTACTAGGATATTATACATTATCTCAGTAAACAAAGAACACAAAGCTACAAGAATCTGACACAAAAATAAAGGATGATTTCCATATATCAGATTACTGGGTCAGAGACACAAAACCCATGGAAATGCATTGATCAGTTATGGAATTTATTGATTACATTACCATCATAAGTACAAACAGTCATAAGTTGAGAATTATCTGTATTACTAATGTTCGAAAATTACGCTACCTTTATATGTATATAGTTTAGATACAGCTGATGAGGGTCAGATAGACCGAAAATATTTCTGTAACTATACAATAACTATAATAAAGATGTTTATATCCTATCTAAGTGCTAGAAAAAAAATTTTTATCTGTATTTTTATGAATTAATTTTATATAATTACATCTGAAATACTGTAAATATTAATTTTTTTTCTAATTAAATATTTATTATATTTGAGTGGATTTTCAAAATGTCAAATCAAAATTCAAGAAATATTTAATCTATTAACTGCCATTGCAAACTTTAGTTCTATACAGTCAAGGTTATTGCTCTGCCATTGCAAACTATAGTTTACTCAAGTTGGAATGTTTTTTCTTCATCAATATTTTTTCATTGTTTATAAATTATTCCAATCTAATTATTGCCTATTGTTCTTAATACTTTTTATTTTCTAATTTAATACAAAGAAAATTTTTTCTGATATATATTATTTTGTATTATTATTTAATCAATACAGTCTATTAAAAATAAACTTTTTAATAAATATATGTTTGAAAATAAATTATTTTTCATTATATATAAATATTCATTATGGACTAAAGATTAATAAAACAGATTAAATTAAATTATTTTGATAAATGATAAATTTTTTAGAAAAAATATATTTCTATTAACTTTGTTGTAAATAATTAAAATAAGAAAAATTAATTTATGCCCATTAAATTTAAATATATTACGTAGTAATATATAAAAAAACAATAATATTGCATTAAAACTGAAATAAATAAAAGTGTTTAAAGTTATTCAAATGTTCATTGGGCTTAACATATAAACTGATTGGCATTCAGCGATCGGTCAAATGAATAGAGCATGGTAATGAACAGATTATGTTCTAATCTCTAATTATTATGTTGTTCTATCTTCTTGTATACTGAGGATGGCCTAACAGAACTTAAAACACTTTTTGTGTACTTATTAGTGTATGAAATTAATATTTAATAAACTTTAGTTTTCATACTTTGAAATGCTTTTGTTATATGTGTTTATGGAAGATTAATAAGTGAAGTTCTAACTCATTCATTAAACAATATATTTTTTGAAAAAAATATGACTTATTGCCTTAAATTTTTATATCTATTGTTAAATATGCTCATAAACTTAATTTGGCTATTCTGTTTGCTAATTTGCTCATTCATGTATATCTAATTTAATATTGTTGCATTTATATGGTTTTCAATTTAGGCAAAAGTTTTTTGGATGAATTAACTGCATAAGTCAAGGACTTAAGTGTAATATTCATTTATAAATCTAAATGATTTACATATTAATGATCATTTTATAAGTGAAAATATAATAGATGGTAATTGATTTATATTCAATTATCATATATTATAAAATTTCATTTAATAATTTCATAAAATTTCATATAAAAATGTTTATTATGAAATCTAAAATTTTATGATAAACATTTCATATTGAAAAATGAATGTGATAGCACAAGACAATATAAAATATTAGAATATTAAAGCTAAAATTAAAGAAAAAATAGCAGCAATACATTATATAATCTGACTGAACATTTAATATTGTTGATAATCATTTTACTTAAGAATATTCATAAGAAAAAATGAATCTGAATTTGTCTCTCATGTAGATTTGAAATTAACTTAATTTAAAATAAATGTAAGTCAGGATACAGCTATATTAGGAAAAAAATTACCAAAGGAAATTTAATTTTCTTCTGGTTACCAACTTTTTGTGAAAAATAAACTCTCTTAGAATCTTTATCTACACATATAACAATTTCATCTTCTAAACATCTAGAATGATGTTTTGGTAAGGCTGTTCGATAAACAAGAGTCATTACGGTTCCTTTATCTTTTTGACGACATTTTCTATTATGTTAGAATCTTTATCTACACATATAACAACTTCATCTTCTAAACATCTAGAATGATGTTTTGGTAAAGCTGTTCGATAAACAAGAGTCATTACGGTTCCTTTATCTTTTTGACGACGTTTTCTATTATAAAATTAAAAATTTTATTTAAATTATAAATTTGATCACCTAATAAATATTATCATAATTTATATTTCATATTTTATTTTATTGTATTTAATAAAGAAAAATAGATTTATAATTCAATAATAAAATTATTTCAAAAATATAAGTAGAAAAAAGAAAATATTCAAATTAATAACAATTTATAAAAACAAACTGCTATATAGTGCTACATTCATTTGTTTTTGTTATCTTCCAATATAGCAGAAGTTATGAACACTTTTCAATTTATAAATGTTTGTGAGGAAGTTGACTCTGACCTGTCCTATTTTATTTTATTATGCACTTTTATTATTTATAGTTATTTTCATTATTATCTAACGTATTATATTTTAGTTTAAGAGTTGACTTACTTCCACATTCCCCGTCATAGTAGTTAGCTATCACGTGTTACAGAATCGGAAACCATCCTCCGGAAGAACTGTCCCGGGTAATGACATCATCATCTAATCTAAATACGTTTACCATTGATCTGATATGAGAAAATAAGAATGATTCTGTATTGATGTTTTGTTCGATATATAAATGAATTGTAAAGAGGATGACATCAATGTTTTGTTCAGTATATAATTAAATTGTAAAGAGGATGACATGAATGAATACTTCTGTGAGCTAATAAATTTAAACTTGTTACGTGTATTTATGTAAATGAAGCAACCGGCACTATACGTCACTCGATATAAAAGCCGACACAACCAACAATTCACCGAAGTGTTATATTGACATAAGGTTGGTTAAGTGACATTTGAATTCTTGTAAAGATCTATGATTGCTTGAACAGACCTAAGCCTCAGAAAATATTTTTGATGAATCTGATTCTCCTACTGAAGATTCTGCTGCCTAATTTAGATATAAGCAGTTTGTAATTGGGCTTGAATTAAATTCATTATATCTGCCAATGATTGGGAAATGGCATTAAAAAAAATAATTACATATTTTGCTAAAACTTTAGGAATTCAAATGTAAATTAAGCATTCTGCTTGTTTTCATCTATTATTTTCTTTATATTTATCTACATATTTATTGGTAGACATGAGATGTATATTTTCTTCATATTAAAGATCAATAATATTTATTCAATATTACTGTAATATATTATTTTTTAAAAATGTATTGAATGATTTGAATTTTGACAGTTGGAGAATTTATATGAAATTATACTATTGAATATATATGATGAATATATATGATATTATACTAAATGTTCAATCAGACTGCACAAAAATACAAATTACAAGCAAAACTACACAAGAGCCCTTAAAATCTTTTGACTGCTAAAGGGCTCTTGTGTAGTTTTGCTTGTAATGATATTATACTATTGAATTTATATGATATTATGTTCCAAGTTTTTATAGATTCAAATTATGACACAAACTTTTGAAGGCATCATCAAAAGTTAGGAACCACTTATATAGTTTTAATTCAGAGGCAGTTGCTTCCAATATTATGTGATTTCTTTACTTTTATGACTTTTTTTTTTATCATTTAAATTTATTATTTTTTTATAATTAATTTTCTTAATTTAATATATTAATATTAAATTATATTCGTTATATTAGTATTATTTGAATTCTAAATAATTACTTTATTCTATTTTTGTAAATGAATAATTTTTAATAAACTTATTATTCTGAAACAGTAATGAACTATCTGTAAATAAATTGTGTGAATAAACTGAAAACACTTAATAAAATTTAATATAAATATTGTATTGAATTGAATGCTGATTTAAAACGAATGATTTGTCATTAATGCACAATAAATTTATGTTTATATTAATTATACAGTTAATTCACAAAATTTTTTATTTTATATATTATAAATATATTATGTTTACCATTTATAATTTTGTAAACTGCAATTAATTTAAAACATTCGTAATTTAGTAAATTTTAAATTTTATGTTCTTGATTATTAATAATAGTATCAAATTACACATTGTTGTATTGTAGTTTTTAAACAAATTCTAAATAAATATTATTTTTTATTTTTCAGTTGTTATACATAAATTCTATATTGACATGATTTATATATACTAATATTATTACAAAATATTTTTGGATACAATATTCAAATCCTCCTAAATTTTTTCAACAAGAATTGTGAAATAGAATTTCTAAAATATTCTGAAAGTTCCGTTCTTTTTATCATTTATAACTAGAATTAAATGACCTACAAACTGAAAAATATGGTGAATTTGTGGAACTACACCCTGCACATTATCAACATGTTTCAATGTCTTAAACATTAATAATTTTGACAATTTTCATTCATCTGCTACATTATTCCTAAATATAATGTAACAAATTAAACCATTTCAAAATTAGCTACACTTTTCAAGTTTTCAATATGAAAAATATGTCCACGTGAGCAATTTTGCTCATATTTACGTTTAGAAGATTCATTTCTTAGAGGAAAGCGTGATGACGTGTCAATTCATTTAAACGATGAGAAAGTGTATAATTAAATTTTTGACTGAATCTTAATTACGTTTAGATAATTTTTTGACTTTTCTGATGGAAAATCACTAAAAATTTACGAATTTGTTAGCACTAATACTCGTATGCGGGTTTTATTCAAAATGAAAACTTACCATGAAAAACACAACACATTTGATCGACAACAAAATATTTGTTGCCGTTATCATCATTTTTGATGAAAAATTAAAAATAAAACTATTTCTCATGATAAATATTAGATTTTAATTCATGACAAACACCAACTAGTATTAAAACCGGTAGTACTAATTTCTACCGCTAGAAGAATACAAATTTAGGTTGCCACTTTTTGAAAAATGAATAAAAATCTAATAGAACTTATTTTCATATAATAGAATTCAAATATTGTACTGTATTAAAATTATATATATATAAGCATAATGAAAAATATTCAATTTTTTATTAATATTTTGTTTGATACATTCACACTATGTAATTTATCAAATAAGATTACGTGAGTTTTCAAAATATAAGATTTTTATTTACAGTATTTAGATACTTTTTACTTAATAAGATACTTTAACTTTTACGCTTTTAAGATATATTTTTTAATTATTTTAAAAGCACCGAAGATAAGTCAGATTAAAAATGTCTGTATATATTTCTTAGGGTCATTGAACTCCCATTCTCTGACGGTTGGATAGACTTGTTTTTATGTAGGGGATATAGTAGCCACTGTAATATCTCACCACGTAGTGGAAAAGAGTAGGCCGGATTGGCCGCGTGGAAATGCTTTGGCTGGCCGGATTGGTCGCGTGGAAACGCTTCGGCTTTCCACTCTGGAGGACCCGGGTTCGAGTTTGACGGTTGGATAGACTTGTTTTATGTAGGGGATATAGTAGCCACTGTAATATCTCACCACGTAGTGGAAAAGAGTAGGCCGGATTGGCCGCGTGGAAATGCTTTGGCTGGCCGGATTGGTCGCGTGGAAACGCTTCGGCTTTCCACTCTGGAGGACCCGGGTTCGAGTCCCGGTCCCACCCCTTGAAAATATTTATCATGGGGTCCGGGCCCGACTCGTCGATCCCCGTTCTCCACAATCCAGCTGACCCCTCCGCAGGGGTGGGCAGCCTGTGGAAGGACTTGTTTCGTCCCGCCACTTAGTACTCTTACTGAGTGAAAAGTGGCGTCATCTGTTGACAAAAAAAAAATGCTTTGGCTTTCCATTCTGAAGGACCCGGTTTCAAGTCTCGGATCCCACCACTTGAAAATACAGGTAGGCCTCGATTAGTGCGAATAATTGGTTCCACGTATTTCTCGCACTATTCGAAGTATTAACTATATGTAAAATATGGTAATTGGTTCTTGCTTTGTGAGATTCCGGCCATTAGCTAACCTCACGATGAATAATCACAATACTAACTTAACACTAACTGTTTAAGAAATATTTATTTTCATATTTTACATCGTTGTTCATCATCTAAATTAATAATTTACCAATATTTGCTCGCACTAACTGAAAAACGGTATCAATTTTATAAGTCGCACTAATCGAAATCGCATTATTCGAACTCTCACTAATCGAGGCCTACCTGTATTTATCATGAGTTCCGGGTCCGGCCCGTCGATCCCCGTCCTTTACAATACGGCTGACCCCTTGTGGAATTGCTTGTTTCGCCCGCTACTTAGTATTCTTCCAGAATGGAAAGTAACGTTATCTGTTGACAAAAAGTGGAAAAGGGTATAAAACCACATAAGAAAAATTCCCAACTCGTGAAGATTTAGGCAGTCAATAGACGAACCGAAGAGCAGCCCGCGCAAGGGTTGAATTTAAAAACAGACGCTTTAGCATCCACCGATGGATGTTATGACGTCATTTTAAATGTATATCAGTGGTGGAGAGTGTTGAATTTAAAAACGCACCCATACATTTAATCTGTTTTTCATCATAGACCAATTGTAGGCATTTGTCCAAACATCTAGTGTTACAATTGGCTTTGTTTTGAATATTTTCAACCCATTACTATAATTTTCAGACCATTACAGCTTAATACATTCAAAATTTAAAGTTATGAAACAAGATATTGGCAAATGTTCTTTTAATATAGTCTCTTGTTTAATCATCTCATTGAAACTTTCTAAGGCATTATTAGTGCTGGGAATAACATTACAAATGCCTTCGAACCAGTTATGATTGTCTTGAATCCATTCTCTGGTAAAATATGAAGCATGTATAACCGTTGTGTATCATGCGCAGCACATATAGACTGCGTCAAATATTAAATCAAATTGAAAATTTAATATTGAAGTAGCAAGTACTAAATCTAAGTGCAAATATTAAAATTCGAGTGGAAATTTTTATTGTTTCATAGTGCAGAAATTAGTGGCAAAAATATATTTTTTGTTTCATTTTATTTTCTTTTTATTGTAATAGTAATATTTTTATAGCATTTCCGGATTATTCGAACTCTCACTAATCGAGGCCTACCTGTATTTATCATGAGGTCCGGGTCCGGCCCGTCGATCCCCGTCCTTTACAATACGGCTGACCCCTTGTGGAAGGTTATCATGAGTTCCGGGTCCGGCCCGTCGATCCCCGTCCTTTACAATACGGCTGACCCCTTGTGGAATTGCTTGTTTCGCCCGCTACTTAGTATTCTTCCAGAATGGAAAGTAACGTTATCTGTTGACAAAAAGTGGAAAAGGGTATAAAACCACATAAGAAAAATTCCCAACTCGTGAAGATTTAGGCAGTCAATAGACGAACCGAAGAGCAGCCCGCGCAAGGGTTGAATTTAAAAACAGACGCTTTAGCATCCACCGATGGATGTTATGACGTCATTTTAAATGTATATCAGTGGTGGAGAGTGTTGAATTTAAAAACGCACCCATACATTTAATCTGTTTTTCATCATAGACCAATTGTAGGCATTTGTCCAAACATCTAGTGTTACAATTGGCTTTGTTTTAAATATTTTCAACCCATTACTATAATTTTCAGACCATTACAGCTTAATACATTCAAAATTTAAAGTTATGAAACAAGATATTGGCAAATGTTCTTTTAATATAGTCTCTTGTTTAATCATCTCATTGAAACTTTCTAAGGCATTATTAGTGCTGGGAATAACATTACAAATGCCTTCGAACCAGTTATGATTGTCTTGAATCCATTCTCTGGTAAAATATGAAGCATGTATAACCATTGTGTATCATGCGCAGCACATATAGACTGCGTCAAATATTAAATCAAATTGAAAATTTAATATTGAAGTAGCAAGTACTAAATCTAAGTGCAAATATTAAAATTCGAGTGGAAATTTTTATTGTTTCATAGTGCAGAAATTAGTGGCAAAAATATATTTTTTGTTTCATTTTATTTTCTTTTTATTGTAATAGTAATATTTTTATAGCATTTCACATACAGCAAAATGATTATATTAGCATTTGCAATTTTTTAAGTGACATTCTTGAATTAAATTTTTTGCATTTCAATTTATTTTTATAGAGTTTTTAATAACACCCAAACAGCCGGCCGGATGGCTGAATGATAACGCGTTGGCGTACTACGCAGGAGGACCCGGGTTAGTGTTCCGTGTGCGGCATCTCCTGAAAAGTTTTTCGGGTGCTGGGCCCGGCCCGGTTATCCCCATCCTTCACCATCCGGTCTCCCTCCACGGGTGTGGGTGCAGCCCGTGGTTGGAACTGGCCCCGCCCCTTAGTAATCCCTCTGATTGGAAAGGGGCGTAAAAATGCAAAAAATTAATAATAATAATAACACCCAAACAGAAATAACACAATGCTACAAATAGCAAGAAATGGTTGGCCGGATTCGCCGCGTGCAAACGTTTCGGCTTTCCACTGTGGAGGACCCGGGTTCGAGTGTCGGGTCCCATTCCTTGAAAATATTTATCATGGGGTCCAGCTCGGCCAGTCGATCCCCGTCCTCCACCATCCGGCTGACCCCTCCGCAGGAGTAGACAGCCTGCGGAAGAGCTTGTTTCGTCCCCTCACATAGTATTCTTAGAGAATGGAATGTGGAGTCATCTGTTAACAAAAAATAGGAAGAAATGTTGTATTCAGCGAACAATTAAACTCACGTGTTCCGTCAAACAATATGGCTATCAGTATCTTCGTTTTTTTTCTTGCAACAGACCATTAAAGCACTTACTCCAGAAAATTTTTAAAGGAATTAAATATATTCTGGAGTAAAAATTTTTTAAATTTTTACTCCAGAAAAATTTTACAGATTTCCATGGTTACGAATTTAAATGATCTTGGCAAAATTTTATCGATCGGTTATTAATATATAACTCGATGGGCGCTTTATAAAAATTGTTTCATATGTAATAAAAAAACAATTTAAAAAATATTAATTTGCGCTATAAAATGAAATTGATGAGTTTAAAATTTTAAAAAAATATAATCACCTTTTTATTTTATACAAATTTTTTTGTTCATCTTAAAAATAAAATAGTTTTTCTTTTCAATAAAAAGTTTTCAGCAGAAGATATCTATATTTCTAATCATGATATAATAGAAATTTAAAGTTATGTAGAATTTGTAAATGAATTACAATATAAATTGCAGATTTCCACGGTTAAGAATTTAAATGATGTTGGCAAAATTTTATCGATCGGTTATTAATATATAACTCGATGGGCGCTTTATAAAAATTGTTTCATATGTAATAAAAAAACAATTTAAAAAATATTAATTTGCGCTATAAAATGAAATTGATGAGTTTAAAATTTTAAAAAAATATAATCACCTTTTTATTTTATACAAATTTTTTTGTTCATCTTAAAAATAAAATAGTTTTTCTTTTCAATAAAAAGTTTTCAGCAGAAGATATCTATATTTCTAATCATGATATAATAGAAATTTAAAGTTATGTAGAATTTGTAAATGAATTACAATATAAATAAAAGATATTTTATATTATATATAATTAAATTCAAAAGCTCACATCTTTTTAAAAATTATGGTACTTACATAAAAAATATATAGTAAGAAGCGGAAATACAAAAATAATATGATTATTAACGGATGGCAAACGGAAAACGTGTAATATTATTAGGAAACAATAAACAGACAATGAATACTTAAAGGAAAAATTTTACACATCAGATTTCCATGGAAAAGTATTTAAATAATCTTGGCAAAATTTTATCGGTCATTAATGTGTTAAGCTGCCATATCATACTGAGTGTGCACTTGCCGACGATGACTTTTAGAGGCCACTACAGGCTAGCCAACACCCATGGTGAGGTCAATCGAAGGACTGAAGGATGGGACTCAATGGCCGAGTTCGGACTCTTCAGAAAAACTGAAGATTGGGACTCGTAATTGAACCTGGATCCTTTACTTTATCACGCGGTCATCCAGCCGACCGGAATTTTAAAATTTTACATATAAATTTAGCTGAATTTGCATATTGTAGCATTCATAAATCATAAATTGATTTATGAATGCTACAATATGCAAATTAAGCTAAATTTCAATTAAAAACTTAAGTGTCCATCAATTTCTCGGGAAGATAATTGAACAATATCAGCCCGACGATCATAAGTTTCATAAAAATGTTAAAATATCGCCCCTAAGGAATGCATGGACTTGTTCAATTATGACACATTGTGACATAAGCAGACAACAGACACGGACTCGATCTTATAAGCCTCCATTTCCTTTGGAAAACAGGGTAAAAAAGTGAGCGATAATTCTTATACTCTTAATCCGTATAAAGTGAATCAATAATTTTGAAAATGATATATTTTGAAGTTATTTTTCGAAATTATTAAAAAGATTATTAATATTTTAATAATCTTAATAATAATATATTAATATCTTATCTATATATATCGAAACAAAAAATGTATCGAAAATCAATAACTTTTAGATAGTATTACTCTGTAGATAATATCAACTCAGTATTAGAAAAAGATATGAATTGATTTATATGAAATAACATATAAAGAATATCAATAGATGCATATTATATGTTATGATTTATCTGAAGCTAAATATAGAGGTGTTTAGTTTCAGAAGTGAACTTCCTTGTCAAAATAAATTTGCTGATATTCTAATAATACTAATTATTCTGGTATTTTTATCCATTTTATTGTAAACATTTAATTTTTCTGTTATTCTTTTTTAATTTTATCTTTTAAATTATGTATTCCTTTTTGAGTCACCAGAGGGTGCGAGTGAAAAAAGGCACAAAATTAACCTTGGATATTAACATTTGTTGACAAAAATCAAGTTTTATCTATTTGATTCTTGAATATAATTATATCGCTTATTCTTTATCATTTTTCTGTTATATTTTAAGCACTTAATCATTATTTATTGTTAATTTTTTT
>AYEL01046376.1:0-103890 GCA_000484575.1 Olivierus martensii
TTTAATATTAATTGTGTGTATAATTAAAATTTAAAAATAATTTAAATAATAAATTATTAGTGTAATTTTTTATTAAGAAATTTCTATGAAAGATCGAAGACTGTTCAATATCGTAGGACCAGCGAGTACCACCAACTAGGTGGCGTTGGTACCACGCGACAAATATGACGCAAAAGCTCGTTTAATATCGTTCTTCTCTATGTCACGTGATATTTCCCGCTTCGCTATCGAGAAATGGCCGACATCATTCGCGTTGAAAAAGAATTCACTCGATATTGTCGAAATATGAAATGTAGCCGAATAAAATCGAAATTTCTTCTCCTGAATCAACGTAGAATGAATTCATTGATTTTGTAAGTATAAATATTTTTACAAATATTGTTTATTTTCGCGGGAATCACAAACGTTTGTTGCGATTCCCGCCAAAATCCATTTTTTGTATTCATTTTATTTATCGGTAAAATTTTGGGTATTACGGCTATTACTTACGAGAGCTCGCTTGAAATAGTAACAAATGACGCAGTTTGCCTACTGCTGTGTTATACCAAACACTCCACAACATAAAATTTATTAGAACACGACTACCTAGCATCAGTCCATACTTCTGTTCATACTGAATGGATTCTACTAATGGCCAGTTGCCAGTAAAAATGAAACCGCGAAGTGGGGAATCACATGATGTAATACTCCATATTGGGGTACTATACTCTTTTTATTAATTATTAGAATATGGTCATCACACTTATTAACATAAATAGGATACGTCTGGCCACCAAAACAGAATCAATTTGCTATATTATCGAATTTATGTTTGCGTCCGCCATTTTGTCGGGGGAAACCAATGTTATGGATGGCTTCGTTTTTCAAACATAGAGCATTTTGAGCCACACAGCATTTTGATCTTGCATCAAATTTAATTAATAAACCTAACAAAATTTAACACCTAAATAACATATGCAGAATTAAAAAAAATTTTTATTAAAATATATAACGTCAGGATGCAATAAATTTTTAGAAGACAACAAATTAGGGACTATGTGCTAAAAATTAAAATAACCCAACAAATCTTTGAATAAGTCTATCGAAATTCAGACTTAATAAAAGATTTGTTGGGTCATCCGCCATTATTTTTCATAAAACGCATAAAAAGTCTTGTATATGATATTAGGTTAGTCATTTATTAGGATCGACTTTACCATTTTGCGAATCTGAATTTATCATTGATTATAAAAGCAAAAGTAAACAACAAACACTTTAATTTTAAATATTTATATTCATTTTATTTTTAAAACATACAATTTTTCCAAAAACTTCGTAATTGAAAACAAAAATATACCCCGAAATATAAAAATAATATTGTTTTTAGTGACAAATTTGTATTTAATGTATCTAGAATTTCCGTATCATAAACCAGAACAACAAAAACTAGAAGAAATTAAACGTACATAGGCCTATTGTATTTTATTGCTGATCTTTGAAAAGATATACAGTATTCTTTTATTACTCATAATGAATTATAAAGTTGAAATACAGGGTGTATATAATTAAAGTTCATTTATTCCGAGTTGTTTACAGTAATAACTATTCACCAGGACACAATATTTTCAGAACATCTTAATGAGGCAATGGGAAAGACATTTAAGGCAAAAAAATAGTCCAAAAAATTATCACCAGAGGGCATTTTATAGCTTTATTCAGAAAATAAAATGAACTACAACAATGATCTGTATAATCAGAGCAAAACATGTTCAATATGATGACCATTGTCTGCTACCATCTAGATTCTAGAATCTTAAAATTGGACCGTTTAAGAGCTCAGTCCTACAGGTTCCATGAAATGCTCCGTTACCGGGCAGCGATATGCATCGTTATTGGAAAATTTCGTCATTCCGGCACTGCAGGTACGGCAGTGTGTTGGATCCACTCTGTTCATGCAAGATCCACATATATCTGTTCCTCCACATATAGCCAATTGCGCTAAACAGGTGCTCAGAAGCCATTAATCACGACAAAAGAGTTATGAGCCGCCATTTCCCTACTGTTTGGCCGCCATGATCTCCAGACCTGAATCTATGCGATTTTTGACTTTAGAGCTTTCTCAAAGGTTTGATCTACCGTGACAACATAACCACTTTGCCAGATCTTAAAGATAGTGTATCATGCCAAGTGCGTAACATTTCAAAGCATACAGTGTGTTAAATAATTGAACAGGTTATTTTGAGATGATAGTCATCATATTGAACATGTTTTGCTCTGATCATACAAATCATTGTTGTAGTTCATTGTTATTTTTTGAATTAAGCTATAATATGCCCTCTAGTGGCGATTTTTTGAACTAATTTTTTTGCCCTAAATATCTTTCCCATTGCCTTATTAAGATGTTCTGAAAATATTGTGTCCTTCTAATGAATAGTTATTGCTATAGACAACTCGAAACAAATGAACTTTAATTATAGATACCGTGTACAGTAAGACCCCGTTTAACGCGGGGATACGTTCCAAAAAAACCAAGCGCTAAACGAAACAGCGTTAATCGAGGTCATCTTAACACGTAAATAATGAAATAGGTGAAACAGAACAGTGAATAAAAAAATATAATGTACCATTTTTTAATTTTATTTTGTAACGTATTATTACTATAGTATTAAATTAATTATAGACATTTTTTATTGCTAATATAGATTTGTATTCATAAATCATTCATGAAAATCAAAAATATTCGAGTAAATAATTTATGTTTATGATGAGAAAGGTTCTTCCTCATTTGACACTTTTTGTTTTTTCGTTAAGAAGTCATATCACGTCATTTACCTTTTCCTCTTTTCTTCAGCAAGCAATTGTCGATACCGAGGCATCGCATCCATGACACTTCGTCTTGCATTTGAACTTCTAACAAAATTTGGATCATTTTGTATAACTGATCATAATTTCTGTTCCTTTTGCTCCTCAATCTTCAGAAACTGTTAATCTTGATGACCGATCATAAATATGAATTGTGACCGCAGAAAACTTTCATATACAGTATATTGATATCAAACACACTGTGAGAAGGCATAGGAGTATTAAAATAACAAATTCGTGCGATTTCGGATTTATGTGAATATAACGGTTTGAAAAACCGCGCCAAAGTGAAATCAATAAAAAATATAGAATTCGAAAAAACCGCATTATATTGAAACAACGTTAAACGGAGCAACGTTAAGCGGGGTTTTATTGTATTTAGATTTTGAAGAAGTAGAACGATGAGTCGATAGCATCATAATTGAACATAAAGTGTTATAAATATAATTTAATTGGCTAGACAGGCTAGTTATCTGGAAGGCCATTTGTTTTGCAATTTGATGATCTGGGTCCGATTGTAATTCCCGCACACCAGTTTTCAAGGGACTAAACCTGGTTCATTGTTCTCCAACATTCATCTATCAATCAACAGCATTACTAGTGAAATTCCCTGTCGTTCATTACCTTGCCAAGTGAAATTCGACATAAAGAAACGAAAAAAATTGAATAAGTCACTGATACACAGTTTTTAATTTACCATGTGTGTATATAAAAATTATATGCTGAATTTATTATGCAATTTAAAAAAATAAAGCAGTTTACTATTATGATTATTATTAAGTTCGCGAATTTCTCATCTCCTCTGGTGTACTCATACCAATATTCACTATTCCTTCAAATATTTTATTGTTACTTTCATTAACTTCATCGAGCATATTCTTCTTTTGAAAAATAACTTGCAATAACGAATTTAGTAGAGATATGAATACTGGGACAAATATAATGCCGTGAAGTGCGCCTATCATGCACGTTAAACTTATAATTTTCGCTGCATTCCTTAAATCTAAATTAGGTGCCGACGCGAAAATTACGATAGCTAGAATAGTAGTTAAACAACCTTGCAAGATAGGAAATCCTGTCAACTCAATTGCTTTTATCAGGCGATTATTTGGAATGTCCCTAATCGATACGTAAGCGCAAGAAAC
This sequence comes from Olivierus martensii, assembly GCA_000484575.1. Taxonomy (NCBI): domain Eukaryota; kingdom Metazoa; phylum Arthropoda; class Arachnida; order Scorpiones; family Buthidae; genus Olivierus; species Olivierus martensii. The sequence goes on from AYEL01046376.1 coordinate 3,987, forward strand.
GTGAGCCGCATAATCCACCGAAAATCCTATCACCATAATAAGAACAGTAATAGAATTGAGATTAAGAGGGTAATTCCAAAGAAACATGATGCCCATAACACCACTTCCCACTGAAATAATGTTAACTAATACACAAATGATACAGATGAAACTCGGTAGCAAGATAACGCAGATGATAAACACAGCGATAAGCACAGTGGATAAGGTTTGCTTCGCTGTAAGAGGTATCGTATCCATTATATCGAAATAATAGAACAGAGGATGATATACAATGGCCGAGTAAGGAGCCGCATTAAGCTTTTTCTTGAAGTTTATCAATTGCTTATAAAAGTGGTTTCCGTCCAGAGTAATGTTCGTTTGAAAAAGGAAGCGACTAGAAATGATTCTTGTTTTATTTTCGTCGAAGGCGATATCGTGTTTAAATCTTTTGGCTTCCGGGATGCGAAAGAAGAAACGACGAAGAATGGACACGAAATCTTCAGATTTGCTGATGTTGTATCCTGTGAGAAATAAACTCGTTCTTCTATCGGAAAGAAACTGCAGATAACTTCTCAACCATGATTCGGTTAATAAAGATCCAGCGATAAGAGGATCTGATTCCAGATTTTGTAACATTTCTTCTATCTTCTGTTGGACCTGAGGATTGGCGTAATCCACTTCCGCCGTGATGAATAGTTGCAATCTGTATTGATATTGATGGTAATATTCTTCTGTTAATTTAAAGTAAAGGTGTCGATATGAATTCTCAATCAAACCAAATTGTAAAGAAGCTTGGAAAGAGAACTTTGTAAATCCCCATATCATCACACATAAGTATAGAAAATATAAAAATATCACAGATATTTTTACTATTGTTTTTGTCATAAAAACGCCTAAGTTTTTCCAAAATTTTTTAATAATAATTGATATATTATTTCCATTAGTAAATTCCTCTAATTGCACGTAACATACTATGCTTCGAAGAAAATTCTTTTCACCTGGAAGAAAATAAAGAAATTTTTCATAAATGCCATTTTTTAGTTTACAAATATCTCAATGAAGTCAATGCAAAAATTATTGAAATGCAGATTTCCTTAATCCATGATTTCAAATTTTCATATTATGCATATTAATATTTTCTAACAATTATTGTTTGAACGTGAAAAGCTGAATTGGCATTTAAACAGGCATACTTTTTTACAGAGATGCAGTTTCATTACTGAGGTTCACAATTTGTATACAATTATCTAACCTTGTGTTTCTAGCATTACCAACTAATTATAAGCTGATGATATGCGTTTCTTCTAACATATTTATTCAAGTTCCATAATTTAATATCAGAAACCAAGTAAGGGTTACTCTTGTCAATTGATTAAAGGCTATTCATTTCTAGCTTTTATACATTATTATATATGAATATGCAAGCAAACATTCAAAGAATACTAGCGTAACAAAGAAATTCAATAGATCTAAATTTAAGAAAAAAATTAACAACTAATTCCTTTTCTAAATTAAAATATATAAGAAGTGTTCAATTGAAACCCGTTCGAAACGCGCCATATGATGAGTTGACATTTCAGTTTAGGAACGCGGATGTTAAAGTAAAGATATATGTGTTATGCACGAACAGTGCTCATAATTTGTGCACTTGCATCATTTTTAAATGCGTAAGGTACGGTGTAACGTTTAAGGTGGCTGGTATGGTTTAAAATCCATCCAAGCAGGATATGCAAGCTATAATTCAGTTTTTAATGGCTGAGGGATGCAACCTAGTAGTGCTAATGCCGGCATATTGGCTGAACAACACAAGGAACAGCGAATGACAATTCCTGCTGCGCATAGTGATCTTTTACCACTATGCACAGCATGAATTAGTCATTGCAGTAGCGCATCCAAATGCTGTAAGCTGAGGTCTATTCGCTGTTCCTTGTGGTGTTCAGTCATCATGCCAGTCACCCACTAGCGTCACTGCCTTAATTCCTTAACCGTTAAAAATTGAATTATAGCTTGCAAATCCTGCTTGGACAGATTTTCAATCATACTAGTTATTTCAACGTTAAGTCATGTGTTTAAAAATGACGCAAATGCACAATTTAGGAGCATTGCACATGCGCAAAACATGCAGCTTCACTTTAACATCCGTGTTCCAAAACTGAAATGTCAACTCATCACGTGAAGCGTTTCGCACTGGTTTCATTTGAACACGCCTTATAGTTAGGTAAAACTTTTATTAAAATATGATCATACTTACCCGAAGAAGAAAATTTTTCTAGCGGCAAGAATACTAAAGAATGTAGTCGTCGTTCTTCCGCTTTTCCACACAATGCAAGAACTGCTCCGACAAAAGTTATTTGATAAACATAATCGAATAATAGGCATAAAACCATGTAGAGGCAAAATATTTTATGTATTGGAATATTCGTCACAATAATTCCCATAAGGAAAGAAGCCATATTAGTCAGTGAAGTGATGGTGATGGATACACCCGATTCTAAATAGGTTTCTGCCATTCTATCTTTCAAATTATTCTTCGTATTGGTCCTCATCCAAGCTGATGTCATGACAAAGGTGTCATCCATCCCAATTCCTAGAAAGAAAATGGTTATAAAATAAAATATCAATATACGAATAATTTAAATAACATTGCATTTTAATAGAAAGTCGAGGATTAGTGGTCGAGGAATACTGTATTACAAATGTATCTTAAATTTATACAAATCCCAACATGTTGTTTACATTTAAAAGATCATATTACTTTATTGATTAATGTTTGTAGATCTTAAATATCATATTATTTATTCGATATTGTATTATGCGGTGTTGTCTGGCTTTCAATCGGAGAACAATATTACCCCACAACGTACAGTTAGTGTAGACTTAATCACAGTAGTCCACTAACTCTGGTAGATTTTGCTGCAGAATTTTTGTTATAAAATTATTTTTCCAATTTCCGCAAAATTCGAATTACGCGAAACCTTTCGGTCTCAATTTTTTTGCCAGAAGTCGGAGAATATCTGTACAGGTATCCCTCTTATAACACGGTAGATAGGTTCCCAGAAAACACTGTGTTGTGTGAAACCCTGTTTTATGAGACCTGGAGCCAATACAAAAAGGAGAGTTACGTTCCAAAATCAATTAAAAACTAATAACTTTCTTTAATTTCACACAAGAAACTTAATTTCTATTAAGAATATTAATAACACGAAAGATAAAGAAAGAAAAAATATATACGTAAGATTCTAAAAAAACAATATATCTAAAACAAAAGGTATGAAAAAAACATACAAAAAGTGGCGGAAGAAAACTTAATAAACTTCGAGATGACTAGCGAGACGCAGGACCCAACGGTATCGTGAACGGAGACGTCTTCTCGGGGATCTTTTGCCTTTACCGGTATGATTCCCACGTTCTCGGGCGAACCAACTCAACGCGTGTCGGATTTTTTCGATACGATCGACGAAATTGCAGCTTTGGCTTCTTGGACGGACCGACAGCGCTTGGGAATTGCTAAGTGCAAACTTTCAGGAATAGCGAGAGACTTCGCATGGCGCGACTTTAGAATTAAAGATGTAACAGATTACAAGACATTCAGGGCACAGATGCTTAAGCGATTCGTAAAGGTTCCGTACACAATTAGACTACAAAATTTTCATGCGTGTACTCAACAGCGAGGCGAGGATGTGCAGACTTATGCCGTCCAGCTGCAGTCGCTTGCCACAAAGACACTCATTGAGGTTGTGAGCTCGAACGATCAAGAGCGGGCCATAGTCGAGACGTGTCAAAAGAAAGAGGTGGACGAGCGTCTGAGTCCAGTTTTTAAATGGGATTAATGACAGGATAAAAAGCGCCATCATGTCCCAAGATCCAAAGACATTTGAAGAGGCTCTATTGGCCACTTCCTGCGAAGAATTAATAGATCAAGTGATAAGTAAACCCTGACCCTACGTTGGAAAGATAGGTGAGGCTAATACCGGCTCAATTGAGTCAGACCATACCAGTCGGGTATCGGACGGCACTACAGAGTTGCAAGCAGCTATACAGCAAATTAGCGATAGGCTAGATACTTTAGAAACAGAGCCAGATACAGCGGTCAATCCATATCGCGAACCAAAACCCGACAGGACAATAGATACGAATCAGATCTTGATCTAGTTAAGGGAGGCGATTGAACTGCTTTGTGGTAGAGTGGATAGATTGGAAGAAACATTAACAAGGCGCTCACCCTATTTCTCGCAGCTGAAAACTTGGCCGAGATATCAAAATAATTCGCACTACAATTTGCCGCCGTCACAATGAAACAATATTGCCAAAATCAAACAGTTGGAATATTATAAGCCATCACAAAATAGATGTATATTTAAACGAATGTCTAATCAGTGGGCTCGAAACAATTGGGAAAAACCGATAACAAATAATCCACAACTACAGGATCGTAATGCACCGCGAGGGCGAGGAAGTCCTAGATTTTTCAAGCCGCCTCCGCTGCCACAATATTTAGCAGAGAGACAACCTTCTACTATACAGCAGAGGTCACGGAACTAACACCGCTGGCGTAATCGTCGAAAGAGGACGAATATACGACAGATGCGAGACAATGTCACTAGTAACCAAACAAATAAATTCGTAAACAAACAGCCGAAAAATACATGCAAGATTACTTCAATTAGAGAAAGGCGCACCAGAATAATTCATTCACATTTAAGGGTGAAGCACATAACAATAATTTTTGAATGTTAACCGTCGTATATATTTTGAATTTCTTAATAATATATAAAATTTAGAAATTATCGCTATGCTTCGTAATTAAATAAAAACGATCCGTTAAAATATTTATGGTATTGTCTAGAACGAGCTTGGTTAACTCTCAATGGATCACATCTACAATGGATCCATTGGGACCATCACATCTACAATGGATTTTTACAAGACATAGCAGAAAAGTATTTTCGAACTTATATACATATGCTTATGAAATTTTCTTTTCAAAAATGAATTGTTTATTAAAGATAAATTTCGTACTTGAATTACAGGTGAAATTTTTGAAAATCAGTTAAAATGTACAACTACCAGTTTCGAAATAAATTTACAAAAATTGTTTGATTGCAAAAAAAAACAGATATCTTATTGATGTAGATTTGAAAACCATACGCGAATAAAATAAATTGTTATGAAATTAAGCTCTTTTGTTTATAAATTATTAACAATATTAAGAAATAAGTTCCTCAATAGTACTTTAAAATGTACAACTACCAGTTTCGAAATTACAAAAATTGTTTGATTGCAAAAAAAAACAGATATCTTATTGATGTAGATTTGAAAAGGTTTAGTTTGTAATTAGTATTATTGATCTTCAAAAGCAGTCAGATGCTTATTTAACTCAATGTCACTTACAGACATTATACAATGTTTTTTAACATTTTTGACATTTCACAAAAATCAGTTTTATGTTATGTTGTGGTTGAAATAAAGTTTTCAGTTTTATTTATTTTTTGTTTTTTTGTGAAAAATCAAAAGGATTTGTTTCATATAATGAAAAAGAAATAATTCTTACTAATATATTATAAATAATAATTATTTAATAAATTTATAATTAAGGATTAAAAAGTGATAGTTAGTATTTGTATAGTGTGACAGTAGCGAAATGTGAAGAATTCCATAATACAGTAGAGCAGGTCTCATTATGCATTTCAGATGACAATAAATTTCAAAATTTATCAATTTGTTTTTTACTTCTTTCATGTCATAAAAATGAGCTGTTTTTGGATTGCTAGTGATGAAAAATGGATCTTGTACTCTAACAGGAAGAAAAAAACTTATCTTTAATTGTTATCAAATGATCCAGTACCATATGCTTCAAAGACACTGCCAGAAGACTATGCTTTGTGTGTAATGGATTGCATCCAGTATTGTCCATTATGAGTTTCTCACTGCAGGCCAAATAATTACAGCCAAGATCTGCTTGATGCAACTTAAGCATATGCAGGATATGATACTTCAGAAACAGCCAAGACTAGTTAATCAGATGAGTGTTATTTTTACAGGACAATGCAAGATCTCAGACTAAAAAATTTACTCATGAGAAGATTTGTGCTTTAAGATGGATATACTCCCTCATCCTCCATATTCTCTTGATGATAACTGCTTGGAGAAATATATTTTCTTGGAATTAAAATAATCACAAGCAAAATAGACAGTTCCACAATAAAACAGAGATTGAAGTGGAGATTGCTAGGCTTTTATTTCTAAAGACAAAACATTTTATAAAAGCATGATTTACAAACTTGTATCTTATTGAGAAAAGATTGCAGATTGTGAAGGTGCTTATTTTAATGAATAAAATATTTTATGAAAATTTCTGCAATTGTTTAATTTTTATTTTAAAAAGAAAAAAAATCACACAAACTTTTTGGTTACTTGATATCTACAAATAAAAATCAGAAATAAATGCATTAAAAGTAGGAGTAATACTTCAGCACAACTAGTGCACTAAAAGAAAATACTGTAACTTTTTAGAGGAGATGAAACAGTTTGGATAATTAACACTCCCTCTACTGTATTTAAAAAATAAATATTTTATTCTAAGTGTAAATAATCATTTTTATTCAGAATGTAATACATCTACATGATAAAATTAATATTCCTTAAATTCAGATTAAATGAAATTTTATAAAGATTTCATGCATTTCACAATATTGAAAGATTCATTAAAAAATCAAATTTTGGATTACTAGAGGGCAAATTTACAATAAGCAATATAATACAGGATGATTCAAAAAAATGTATACACATTTTGAACTGTCATAGAAAATTTATATTTTTCTTACCTACAAGTTTAAATTTCTGAGAAAAGAAAGACTACAGTCCAATTGGAAAAATAAGTGTACTTTCTGGTCAAACTGAATGTTCCAAATGGTTAAAGTAAATGTTTAAAATGGTGGTCTTCAGCATCGATACATTTCTGAGTACGAGTCACAACTGATTCCGTACTTCGCACCAAAGTTTCCAATGGAATTTTTGCACACACTACTTAAATCTTATCCCAAAGTGTCCCCAGGTTACATGGTTTACGACTGTATACCTCATCTTTTAAAGAGTTTTCTGCACGCTCTCCAGACTTTACGTTGCTCGAGTTTTTCTTATGGAGCACATTAAAAGATGAGGTTTACCGTTGTAAACCACGTAACCTGGACATACTTTGGGATGATACCTCATCTTTTAAAGAGTTTTCTGCACGGTCTCCAGACTTTACGTTGCTCGATTTTTTCTTATGGAGCACATTAAAAGATGAAGTTTACCGTTGTAAACCATGTAACCTGGACATACTTTGGGATGAGATTCAAGTACTCTGTGCAGAAATCCCATTGGACACTTTGGTGCAAAGTACGGAATCAGTCGTGACTCATACTCAGAAATGTATCAATGCTGAAGATCACCATTTTGAACATTTACTTTAACCATTTGGAATATTCAGTTTGACCAGAAAGTACATTTATTTTTCCAATTGAACTATAGTCTTTCCTTTCCCAGAAATTTAACTTTGTAGGTAGGAAAATAAATTTTCTATGACAGTTCAAAATGTGTATACATTTTTTTGAATCACCCTGTAGATATCAGACAATAAGTACAGACAGATTAATGCAAAAATTGTGAAGGAAACTTGATCAATAGAGTTTTAAAAAGATCCCACATAACATATGGGGTTGGATGACCTGTATGCCATATACTACTAATTGTCTACATGTTAAATAATAACACAATATGTTTTTCTGCATAAGTCAGGAGTATCTATAATAAGGCAAAATTTTTTGACTTTCAAGTTCCCATATAACATATGGGGTTGGATGACCTGTATGCCATATAGTACTAATTGTCTACATGTTAAATAATAACATAATATGTTTTTCTGCATAAGTCAGGAGTATCTATAATAAGGCAAAATTTTTTGACTTTCAAGATAATTGCCATTTAAGCAGTATCTTTGAAAATCAAGATTTAAATAATAAATAGATATCAAAAAACATTATGTAAATAAAGATTAACACTTACATGGAAAATGAAGGAATAAGTTCCAAAAAAGTTTATCTTAATATGCCATTTTCTAATAAAACTAAAACAAAACTTTTCTGTAAATTCAATAAGAATTTTGATAAATTTTAAATTGAATCTCAGAAATTTTATATTTCATTAATTTTGTTACTAGTTTTTTCTAATCATATCAAAAATTAAAGTTCGTCATTGGAGAAAAACCAACAGCTGAAGTGCACCGGAGGAGGCAGTTTGCCTGGAAATAAGAATCCATTCACACAAACACATTCACTCTATGCCACTGGCATTATATCCAATAAAAATGGAAATCTGACACCAAGTAAATCAATCGGGAACAATAGAACTAGAGGTAAACAATTAGAAACATGCTAGAATCAAAAGAATACTATTGAACAATCAAAAATACAAGAAATAGCAATAAAAAACAGCTGGAAACACAAATAAACAAAAGTATAAATGCAAGTTAGATCAAATAGTTCAGGGAAACAATAGGAAATGCCACGGAAACAAACAACTAGCTCCACATAAGGCAAACCAATTGAAGAAACATGTGGAAATACCACAAAAACTTTTGAAAGGCTAAAATCAACTTTAATATGAGGAAACAAGAATATTGAAAGAACAAACGAAAACCCAAATAAATACATGTCAATTCATATAGATTATTGAAAAAATATAAAAATTCAATTAAAAAATAATGACAAATGAGTTGATTTTAGTAAGTATGTCAACATTCCTTAACAGTTTATAAATATTGAAAAATACAAATTCATATTATCAGTTAATATGATGATGATAACATTATTTGTTATAAGTGATAATTTTGTTATTTACACTGTTCAGAGGAATATAGCATCATAGAATGAAGAATAACAATTCAGAAGATAAACAGTATTTAATAAGAAATAATATGAAAGATCAAATCATTCTAATATATCCTATTGATTAAAAAAATCAAATGATAAAATACCACACATCCCATACAACTGTAAAAATTTCTCTAATCATAAAGAAAGCATTGAATTTTTAAAAATAATATTTTATATTTGAAATTTATCAATATAGATTGTTGTTTGAATAAAACTACAATTAAATTTTAAACATGGAGTTTAAATATTTAATTCCAAATATAACATGAAACCAACAGATGGCAATATAATTCTTTAATAAAATAAAAAATTCAAACAATATGATTCTGTATGAACAATTACAAACTTCAAAGAATTATAAAATAGATATTAAGCATTGCCTATACAAAATTATAATAAAAAAATTGTTAAAATGAAACAATGCAAATCAAGTGAGATGAATTTATTTATTGCTATGTTTATTTACAATTATATGACTATTTTTCATATACAAAAAATCCAAGATTACAGAAATAAATTGTATTGTGAAACTCTAAGTTTAAACATAAATACATCAGAGCAACCTTTATAGCATTAATGTGTCACAAAAGATTAATATTAAAAATAGTTATATTAAAGAATAAGCATATAATTCACACAGTAAAGCAGTCTTGAAGGATCCATCTTCAATTCTGCTTTCCACATCTCAAGTTTTTCAAGAATCTAGTCTTAGCTCAGTAACTAACACTAACCACAAAAAATACATTTATACATATGATAAATGATGAAATTAAGAAAATGCTTTATCTCTGCATTATGGCTTTATCTGCTTTTATCAATATATTTTTCTTGTAAGTCGGAGAATCTCTATTTAAATATAAATCTACATATGTCAGATCTATGTAAGTTAGGTACCAACTATGTATACATATCAATTAATTCAATTTATATTCTAAATGTTTTATTTTGAAAAAGAAAATTCAAATTATTATATTATTAAGAACACTGAAATTATCAAATTAGGTAATTAGATTGATTTTATTACTTTAAAAATATTGAAACTGTGTAACTAATTTCTTTTAGTCAATATATCAATTACAAAATTAATTTCTAGTAATCTGATGATGACTGGACAGTAAATATTAAGCTGAAGCTATACAATTTTCTAGTTTGTACAAATAATTGGGAGTGAATTTTTTTATATAAATCAAATTTTGCATAAGTTAGAAAACAATTTTTAATAAAAAATTCTGGAATTGATATAGTGCAATGATTGCTTAGTTTATAGTTCATAATGTTGTGATTCCATACTGTTCCTTAACTGAAAAGGAAAAAAATGCTACATGGAATGATATCAGACCATAAATGTCATGTTTAAAATACAAATAATAGCTTTGAATTTTTAATAATGTAAACCAATATCCTATATTGGATTGTTACATTTTCTCATCTTGTTTATTTTTATTCATTTTTTGAGAAGTGGAAACAAGCAATAATATTCTAATCAATCTTTTTTATAATAATATCTATACTTTATAGAAATAGTACAAGAAGTGCTCAATTATTTTATATTTCAATAATTAACAATATTTACAATATTTTTACACTTTTATTTGTTTTTCCCTGCTGATTTTATAAAATATTTATAACATACAAAAAAATAGCTTTTAATTAGATTACAAATATAACAAACATTTTGAAAAGAAATATATAAATTTTTTTTAATATGATTTTTATAAAATTTTTGAAAGGAAATAAAAATTTATACAAAAAAAAATAGCTTTTAATTAGATTACAAATATAACAAACATTTTGAGAGGAAATATATAAATTTTTTTTAATATGATTTTTATAAAATTTTTGAAAGGAAATAAAAATGCATTTTTGTCATTACAAACATTAGAGTTTATTTAGTTTCTTATATCAATAGTGTTAAGATATATGTTTATATTCTATTAAACTCTATTCATCTGGAAGAAATTGTAACTTACAGTTTACTTATTTTCTGTATTGTAGAAAAAAATTGAGGAACATTTTATATCAGAGTAAATTTATGAAGATGGACATATGTAAATCTTAGAATATCTATAAACAAGATTTGTAAAAAATTATGCTGCAATTTAATTTTCTTTAATGCTATTTTCATGATTATAGATAAAATAAATAAACGATGATTGATATAAGTAATTGATAATTTATTTTTAATAGATAAATTATCATTTCTATATATATTATCTTCAAATTTTGAGAAATTTAATTTAAAACCAATATTGAAACTGAAAACATTTAATTAAAAAAATAATTTCATAATTACCGAGTGGTTGATTATTACTTGTTATTTCTGAATTTTATGAATTAAGAACAATTTATCATTATAAAAATAATACATGATGAAACTAATTCTTCTGTAGTCTGGAAACTTCTATAAGTTAGTATGTTTTTAAAGTTTATGTTCTATCTCTGAATTTTGATTGTTCTGCATACCTGACAGTTTTGAATAAAAGTTTAATAATATTTTAATAAATTTAAATGAAGTAATTAATTTTAATGCGAACTTTTAAATTTTTTTATAAGTCATTAATCAGTACTTTTAATTTTATATGAAGCAAATAAATTTTTATTATGTATATTATTTACAAAAATTTATAGAAAGTAGCATCTCTCAAAAAATAATAGACAATAAAAATATTTTTATTGGATTAATTTCAATTTAATCCATTTTTATCATTTATAAATCAATAATGAGTGTTTAATTTTATTTATAAAAGTATTTTTTTTTTTTTAAATAATGCATCACATTTTCTAAAATTTGATATATTATTTAATGTAAATTTTTAAAATAATCAAAAAATTTTATAAAATGCAAATTACTTAATTCATTTTATAAATTGCAATTAATAATCTTGATCTTCAGAAAAAAAATGCATAAATCAACATTTATTGAAAATTCACATGATTTTTGATAAATTATAAAAATACATGATTAGTTCCAATATAAGATAAAAGCCAATAATATAATGTTGAAGTTGCCATATGTATAAATTCTAAAATGAAAGTAATTTATATACTGACATTGTTTACTGGAAATGTGTCATCTTGCTTACATTCTAATATAATTAAAAATTATTTAGATTTATGATACATTTTTTACTGAATCATTTCAGTTTTTTACATATGATGATATAAAATACAAATTTAAACTTGTGATTGATATTTATAAATTAATTTTACTTGTTTTAAACAAATTACAATATTGTACAAAAAAAATACATTTTCCCAGTCACATCATACTTAATTTATATGCAACTTAAAATTTATATTGTTTATATAACATGTAGTAGTATTTTTTATTGTCTTTTAGTATAGATAACTGCACCATCACAAACCTAGGAGTTAAATATATTTATATAAGGGTTTGTAATGAGCAAATTCTGTGATCCAGCATTAAAGAGTGTGACACATCCAAGTGTGCTAAACTTGAGTTTCAATTTATATATGGTTCTAAAAATGTATTATTAATGACAAATTTTTGAAAATAAATATAATTTACTATTATTGTTGCAGACAGTATTCAGTTGTGAATATAAAAATGATATTAAAAGAATAAATGATTAAAATATACAATATGAATTAAATAGAAAATAAAAGACTGTCAGGAAAGTGTTAATAATCAATAATTATTCAAATAATTTCAAGATCATGTACACAAGTTAAAATATTATAAGAACTTTGAAGCCATCCTGTTACACTCACAAAAATGCACACAAAAAACAGCTCTAAACAGGATAAATACCCGTTCTGTATATTCATTGCTGCTGAGATTGACTTACTGATAAGGTCCAAAAAGGAAGGCCGGATGGCCGAGTGGTAACACTGTCGGCGTGCCACACAGGAGGATGCGGGTTCGCGTCTCGGGTCTGGTCCTGGATTTTTTCGGGGTATTGGGCCTGGCCCAGTGATCCCCGACATTCACCATCCGGTCCCCCTCTACTGGTGTGGGTGCAGCCCGTGGTTGGAACTGGCTCCATCCCCTTAGTAATCTAAAAACGGATGGCCGAGTGGTAACACTGTCGGTGTGCCACACAGGAGGATGCGGGTTCGCGTCTCGGGTCTGGTCCTGGATTTTTTCGGGGTATTGGGCCTGGCCCAGTGATCCCCGACATTCACCATCCGGTCCCCCTCTACTGGTGTGGGTGCAGCCCGTGGTTGGAACTGGCTCCATCCCCTTAGTAATCTCCCTGATTGGAAAGGGGGCATAAAATATGCAAAAAATGATGAAGGTCAAAAACGTTTCTGTTAATAAAGTATTTATCCTGTTAAGAGCTTTGTTTTTTGTGTGCATTTTTATAAAATATTATAGATATAGTTAATAAAATAATATATAAATTTTGAAAACACAAATCATACTTACTTATGTTCTTCTAGAATCTTTACAAGTGGTAAATTGAATATAACAATACCATTTATTAAAATAAAATCTGATCGAATTAATGCTTTGGCATCCAATTCTCGGAGAAAATCTCCCATTGAGAGAAATGTTTCTGAAAGAATAGTTGTTACAGTCATTGAAGAAAGTGAAGACCATTTTGATTTTCTGAAAAATTTAATGAATTATCATTTAATAATATTTGCAATAATTCATATAATAAAATAAGTAATTTTTATTACTACATTAATTTATGAATGACATTAAAAATTATTACAATATTTGCAATAATTCATGTAATAATAAAATAAGTAATTTTTATTACTACATTAATTTATGAATGACATTAAAAATTATTTCCAAATATTTTGTGATAAGTACAGGATGTTCCAAAATGGCATCTAAAAATGATGTGAAAATGCTATAAATAAAAGAATATAGCAATCTCAACAAAAACTGCTAAAAGTAATTTTGTATTTGAAAAAATATCTAAAATATAGTTCAATATTTTTAAAAATATTGAACTATATTCTTTTATTTATAGTTTAATTTTGTATATGACAAGTGATAATCCAAAAAAAATTTATAAAAAATTAGCAATACACTAAGTTATAAAAGAATGAGAGTATCAATAATCATTTTCTGTAACAATTTAAAACAATATGTAAAAGAATATTGATAGAAATATAAATGGACTAGGAGAAATATATTTATTGAAAATATAATCATCTTGAATAATTCACATTTAACTCATTGCATATGCATTTTTTCTTTAAAAAGTCTTTTTGTCAGTTTATTAAGAGCTTTACTTTGACAAGTACTATAAATGAAATGTATTGTTTATCTATAAATGACATTCTCATAAAAATAAATATATTCAAATACCTCTATCACAAATAAATATATGTTATTATTCAGAGTTTGTATTGAATATTATAAAATTGTAAACTTGCAAGATCAATAATTAAGTAAAAATTTTAATTTTTGCATTTAGCAAAATTTCTTCTGCATTATAGATTGTTATATATATTATTGTTACATGATCCATAAAACAATTTTCACAAATCTTTGGAATAAAAATGGCCATATTTGTCATAATAAAATTAGAGCATCTAGAATACTCTCATTATTCAAAATACAATGTACAGTTCAGTGCAAAAAGTTTCTCCTCTGCTTCGTAGTAGCTGTGCTTGCCGGAAGTTGATCGGTTGCACAATCAGGTACTTGTACTGAGAATCAAGTTAAATCAGAATGGACCTGTCCCTTCTGAATGAAAATAGGGTGGCAGGTATATGCATGGGATGTGCTCGTCACGTGCTTTCTCCTGACAAGAACAAGCGATAGCGGCTCACAGCAGCATCGTTAAAGCCTCGGTCTACTGTCCCGAATAGACGAGTTCGATTCCGATCTAGAAAAATATTTTTTTTTGTTCTTTATCGCGTTTTCAATTTCGTTTAAAATTTAAACATTGCATATAAAGAACACCACAGATTAAAATGTTTTTCAGACAAATGTGCAATTTGATCTGTTCATTTCAGAAAAAGAAAACTTTTCGTGTTAATTATCCTGTCATCCTATGCTATATTTTAGTTTTTAATAAAATATACAAGAATGTGTATCACCGTTATTTTTACCAAATTTCTTTTGGTAAAATCGTTTAATATTCTGTATTATTGATATGCTTAAAACAGTTTCGGAAAATACAGAAAAATATGAAAACTTTCCTTAAAAATTACCATTTTGGCTATCCATATTTTTGTATATTTAGCTTTACTGTCTCATATTAGTCACTTTTCTCTTACCTTTATCCAATTAGCCCCTCCCGTTTAGAGACACTTTGTTCTAGTTTTTGATTTAATGTTTCCTTTTAATCATTCCCCACCTTCTTCTTAGAATCGTTATTCGAATTATTAAAGTCGCAGGGATAAATATATAATAATAAGGTAACTGTGGGGCAAACGGATATGCTAGTGATATATTTTAGAATATTTCGAATATACTTTGTTAAAACAAATAATAATATTTATTATTATATTCGGTAAGGTCAAAGCTATCGAAGCACTTAACATTTACTTTCCTCAGTAGCACTAAAATTGCCTGTTTTAATATCTTAAATATTGCTAATTTCCTTAAATGAAGTCCGTTTGTCTCACAGTTACCTTATATCAAATAAAATTCATGATATTTGTTGTCTTAGATTAATTGAAACAGAAACTCTTAAGTTTGACACTTTTCACTTTCTCTCTGTGTTGAACAATTAACTTTCTAATGCTATTGTCGATTGGTTTGGGCATAACTGTCGTTGGTTATTTATATATACACAAAAAAATTGAGACTCGTAATCCTTCGCACACTCAAAAGAAAGGCTATTAATTTTCACTTCTTGCTTAGCTGTTCACATCAAACGATAATTTATATCGAGCATGCGCAAACGTATGCTCGATTGAAATAATCGTCTGCTTCTTTGACTTATTTAAAAGAAATGATATCAATTTCCGTAAGGCACTTTTACCTGGCGAACTTTTAAGTTTAACTTTAAGGTAAGATTGTTTTAAATATACTTTAATTAGAATAATGTAATCGATTTAATTCAATCGAACATTCGTTTCGTGATTGACGTTAAAAATATTAAAATGCTTCTTCCTGATTGGTCGAAATATGGAGCCTTATGCATTTCCCCATTATACCATAGGCAGCAGTGCAGTAACTTATCTCTTGATTACGCATATAATTATATCGAAACTGTGCACCATTTGTGTTACATTAATAACAAAATAGATTAGTTTATTATTAATAACACAAAATTTCCCTACAGAACAGCCAGAAATTATTTTACTGTCAACATATTTGAGCACGTGACGTAAAACTTATCTACCTCCAACGATAAGGTAAAACCTTAATGGAATCGTCCCACACTAAGCGTGTTCGAATAGACGCCTGGAAAAAGCAATCACATTGGATTGAAGTAGTGTAAGGAAGCCGAACAACTTTGGCCTATAGGAAAAACTTTTTGCACTGAACTGTACATCCAGTGTGATCATAATATGACACTTGACCAACATATGGTTTGTAATAAAATTTCAGTTTTAACTTTAAACATATAATTTCAAATATGAAATATATTTATAAATAAATCAAATCAGAGGTATTTGCTAATCAGCAAATTTCATTGGATTCATGACATTTTTCATACTCAAAAAGTCTCTAAATCTAGTAATGGCTATAGTTGTTTTATTTTTACAGGTAATTTTTATTATAAAATTTATAATAAAAATTATCTGTAAAATTAATTTAAAACTACAGAATTTAATCATATAATTTTCTTCTTTTCTTGTTCTATTTTTTATTTCCAAAAGTACAAAGAAGAAATATTATTTAAATCTTATTATAAACCTAAAACAGAAATTTGTTATCAGTCTGAATATAACTGATTTAAAAAAAAATCAACAGTTAAAAGTCAGATTGACTTTATACGAGGTACGTCCAGAAACTAAGTTCCGTTTCAATTTATCTCCGCTGCAGCACTGCGATCGCAGTTCTGCATATGCGCGGTAGACACTCTGTATCAAGGAGAAGAAACGTGTGCCATTTTGAGATCGCTGTCAGCCATGTACGCTTTGTTGTGCTTGTTTACAATGTCGGTGTTGACTGAAAATCCTGCCGCTTGTGAAATCAGATCTGTGATTCGTTTTCTGAATGCTAGGAAAGTGAAACCAATTGAAATTTATCGGCAAATTTGCGAAGTTTACGGACAAAATGCGATGAGTGATTCAATGGTGAGAAGATGGGTCCGACAGTTCAATGAAGGACGTAGTGAAGTGCACGATGAAGAACGAAGTGGGCGTCCATCTTTGGTTACAGACGAACTGGTTCACGCGATTGATGACAAGATCCAGGAAAACCGCAAGTTTACAATTAGTGCTCTCGCTATGGAATTTCCCCAAATCTCACGATCACTAATTCATGAAATTGTTACCGAAAAACTGAAATTTCGTAAACTTTGCTCACGTTGGGTACCAAAGATTCTTACTGAGCAACACAAAACAAAACGGATGGGTAGTGCACTTCAGTTTTTGACCCGTTATGATGAAGGCGGCGAAGAATTTCTGACACAGATAGTCACGGGAGACGAAACTTGGGTTTCTTACGACACCCCTGAAAGTAAGCGGCAATCAATGGAATGGAGGCACACTTCATCACCGGCAAAGGTTAAGCCGAAACAAATCTTGACACCTCGAAAAATGATGTGCACAGTATTCTGGGACTGGAAAGGCATCTTACTCATTGATTTCTTACCGCGTGGTCAAACAATCAAAGCAGATGTTTATTGCGAGACACTTAGGAAATTGCGCCGCGCAATACAGAATAACCGCCGAGGATTGCTGTCAAAAGGTGTTGTTTTTCTTCACGACAACGCACGACCACACACTGCAAATGTGACGAAAAACCTCCTACAGGGATTTGGCTGGGACGTGTTTGACCATCCTCCGTACAGCCCTGACCTCGCTCCTAGCGACTTTCATCTGTTCTTACATCTCAAGTCTTTCCTTGGCGGTCAACACTTCAACAATGACGAAGAGCTGAAAGAAAATGTTTCCAACTGGTTGAAGACACAGGCAGCAAACTTCTATGAAGAAGGTATACAAAAACTTGTGCCACGCTATGACAAATGCCTGCAAAATTTCGGCAGTTATGTGGAAAAGTAGTTTAAGAGTTGTAGAATTTTGTGCAATAAATAATTTTTCTGTATCTGTACACAATTTAATTTTATTACCAAACGGAACTTACTTTCTGGACGTACCTCGTATTCAAATTTCCATAATGAAAAATTTTGTCAAAGATATGCCATCTTATAAACACTGCTAATTCATTAGATACTTTGTAAATTTATGATGCATTTTCTGCTTAATTATATTGGTTTTTCATATACATTATAAAAATACACTTTTACTTGTGATGCTAATATTTATAAAAATGATATTATTATTAAATTATTTGTCATCAACATGAAACACAAATTATTAATGTCTATCAATAAGAAGAAATTACTTTTTTGTAAGCTCAGTATGTAAGATCTCTATTCCAGTTGTACAGTTGTCCATCCAAAATACATTTATTTTTTATAAATACATTTTGAATGTGTTTATTACATTCCTTGAGCTTTATTTCTGTTTTATAAAAATTATTGTAAAATATCATATTGCATTTTCTTGGATACTATCACATACACTTTAAAGATAATGTGAAACATAATTAAATATAAAAATATATAGATAATGAGCTATTTTATATTTTTTCTTTACATATAATGCATAATAAAATTTAATTTTTTTTAAGCATTTTAAACATTTTTTTTAATATTAACTGACAATTGTTCAATTATAAAAAAAAATAAAATATACAGATAGACAGGTTGCAGTATCAAAGATTACTATATCTAAAGTAGACAAAATGATATATTTGAGTTTGCATGATCCTTAGTAGTTCTGATCAATTAGACATTATTCAATGATTATTTTATACTACCAGAACATCCAATTTCTCCTTCTGGTAATTATCATTTGTATTAAGTGGATTTCTATTCTTTTAGTTTCGTTAAATTTCTTTTCTACATTGTGGTTTTGATATTTTTTAACTTGCTTTTTAAATATTTTCATGAATATTCAAAATAATGAAAAATTTTATTTTAAAATTTCTTTGGCATTTTCTTTCCAGATTATATAACTACAGTTCTTTAACTTCTAAACTTATAAATATATGGCTCCTAGGCTGAAACGCAAAAATCATAAGACATGGATTTGTACTCATCCTTCTAGCCCAGTCAGGGTTATCTTAACATCATTGTAGGCTCTGGATAAAGTAATGCATTAGACTCCTGAAAGCCAATAATAAAAATAAAACCCAATTGTGTGTTTTTTACTATTATTATTTATACATAATATTGACATAAGAATTCTTTAACTTACAAGACTATAGTCCTAGAAGCATTATACAAGTTAAATTTTACTTAAGTTATATTTACATAAATTATTATATAATTAGAGCAAAATTAAAAATAACATTATATGCTGTATACATAATCTATCTACAAAACAAGGAATATGCAATAACTATAATAATATTATACAAATATACAGTTTAAATTGTTTTATATTATTACATATGAAAAATTTACTAGCAATAGTTCATTATAGATTGGGTTATTAATTCTTGTTGTATTATCAAAATCTTAGCTTTAATATTACTGTATAATATTAAATAATTGCACTATATATTAAATAATAATGATAAAAGATATCTTATAAGTCAAAATTTTTTAGATAAAGTCATACTTATGTAAATTAGAAGGTGTCTATGTGTTTAATTTTTGCTTTAATATTTTCTTGCTCACTGCTATTATAGTAAGAGTAAAATTACCAAGTTTTATTATTTGTTTCTTGTTAAAGCACACAAGATAGGATTTTATAAAAAGAATGTAAATGTAAAAATTCAATAAACTGAAATAAAATTTATTACACATTACTGTTTTATATATAGGTCAATTCCAGTTTATGAGTAGATATAATTTGTACGAAAATTCAATCTATGAGTCTTTACCTTGATTTTATGAGAAATTTATGAGTAAAAGTTTCGAACTTGAATAAGGTAATTCTTGGTGCCTTAATTGAGGTGAAGGAAACAATGACAAAGACATTAAACAAGTATTTTTCATAGAACATTTCCAAATTTTTAAATATTTTATACAGTGGATTCCACTTAATTGGGACATGTTGAGACTAAGCCATTTTGGCCCAACTAAGTGGCTGTCCCAATTAAATGAAGTAATAATAAATTCTAAAATAAAATATATAATTCGTAGGTAAATAGGATAAAAAAAATAATAATTAGGTACCTATTGTAATGCTTTAATAAAATTTAAAAAAATAATAATTAGATACCTATTTTAAGGATTTATTAAAATAGATAATAATTAGGTACCTACTTTAATGCTTTATTAAAATAGGTACCTAATTATTAGTTTTTAGTGATCTCCTCTAATTCGTCTTGAACACTGATATTCACGCCTCACTTGCTAACTATAGAAATCCATTGATCTAATGCTTCTTCGACTTTTGGATCCTTTCCATCATGCTTTCTTTTGGATGTTCCTGGAATTCTAGTAATGCCCACTCCTCATGCAGTTGATTTTCTCATAGGAGATGTGCTATGAAAGATTTTGATTTATTTCAGCAAGTCTACCATGGCTTGTATTAAATGGCTGGTTTTTAATTTTATCCAGCAAAGGAATTTTACTCGAAAGTGTAAAATCCTTTCTTGGCATCTTGGCAAAGATTAGTTTTTCTTGAAAGTGTAAAATCCTTTCTTGGCATCTTGGCAAAGATTTAAAAAGCAAAGCAATTTTATTCGAAAGTGTAAAATCCTTTCTTGACATCTTGGCCAAGATTTAAAAATTTTAAATAACACTGTAAATGATCTTGGTAAAGATTTAAAAATTTTAAATAAAATTGACACTGTAAATGAATATCACTAGGTACAACAGTAGACTCCTAAGCAGATGCACACTTGCCAGATTCATGACAATAGATAACCGATTCTCATCACACTAGTGTTGCTGAATACGGTATTGTTATGCATTATTTATCAACGATAATATTTACTTATAATTTTACTAAAGAATGGATGAGCAGATGCACACTTGCCAGATTCATGACAATAGATAACTGATTCTCATCACGCTAGTGTTGCTGAATACAGTATTGTTATGTAATTCGTCTTGAACACTGATATTCACGCCACTGGGCCACTGATATTCACGCCTCACTTGCTAACTATAGAAATCCATTGATCTAATGCTTCTTCGACTTTTGGATCCTTTCCATCATGCTTTCTTTTGGATGTTCCTGGAATTTCTTTCAGTAATGCCCACTCCTCATGCAGTTGATTTTCTCATAGGAGATGCGCTATGAAAGATTTTGATTTATTTCAGCAAGTCTACCATGGCTTGTATTAAATGGCTGGTTTTTAATTTTATCCAGCAAAGGAATTTTACTCGAAAGTATAAAATCCTTTCTTGGCATCTTGGCAAAGATTTAAAAATTTTGAATACCAGATAAGCATAGTGATTCTAAAATATAGTCCAGCATGGGATAATTCACAAGAGGTAAGAGTACCTATATTATTTAAAATTATATTCATTATTAAAAGAAATTAAATTATTTTCTATGTTATAAAAAGTATTATATTTAAGTTATAAATAAAAACATGGTATATTTTAAAAATTATGGAATTAAATGGATATAAGTTATTCATTCCCTTTTAAAAAAATATTAATTTAACAAAATGTTTTAGCTATATATATATATACTGAAATACCTTATGAAAATATGCTATTTCATTATATATTCAGAATATATTTCTAAAAAATTCAACATATTTATGAAGATAAGCAAGAAATACATTCTTAAAGAATTTTATTATTATAAATTAAAAATATGAATGTTATCAATAAATACGAGTATATTTATATACAAAATTTTCATATTTCTGAATTATTAGTTATTTGTAAATATTATTTAAATTATTTTTGTATTTTATATTACCTAAATATTTTATTATAAAAGTTATTTAGTTATTATAAATTAGTTTTATTTTTCTATTTGCATTTATGATTATAAACATTTGAATAATTAAATCTGAAGTACTACAAATGAAATCATATTCATCTGATGTATCTTTATTGTAAAGCTAACATGAAATCCTAAAGAAAAAAATGTTTTGTACTGTCACCAAATTTAAATAAAAAAATGATTAATAATCACATGTCAAACATACCAACCAGATGGACCTTTTCCTAGAATTGAAAAAAGTGAACAAAAAATTTTTTAACAGTATACTAACACAGCTGTTCAAAATTTCGGCTACTAGATTTATAATAAAAGAAATTATCTTACTTAGCAAACAGAGATTATGTATAATGTCGGAACGGTTGGCTTAATTAGTAACAAATTAAAATTGGTTGAAAAAAATTCTTTTAAAATAAATGAGAGAAAAATTAGGCAACCTACCAGAATTGTAGGTACATATGTCCCGGTAACTTTATAGTTATGTTCATATGATGCAGTTTCTGATATATATAATTTTTTATCAGTTTTTTTACATTGAATCTGTGATATATATTAAAAGAAGGTAAAAAGAATGCTATGAAATTGGATCATTTGAATACTAGTTTAATCGCAAAGTTTTTACTATTAAGATTTTCCACCAATTATTTCTAATTTTATGTTGGATGATTTATTTTAAAATCGATACGACTTTAGAATAAATCATCAATTTTTTTACATTGAATCTGTGATATATACTAAAAGAATGCTTTGCAATTGGATCATTTGAATACTAGTTTAATCGCAAAGTTTTTACTATTAAGATTTTCCACCAATCTATTCTAATTTTATGTTGGATGATTTATTTTAAAATCGATACGACTTTAGAATAAATCATCCACTATACTGAAACTAATTTTATACATTGCTGGATCATCAAGCTCAATCTAAACACGTGTTTTGAACTTTAAATATGTGGGAAATAAACAAATTATAAAGAATAATAAAAAGAAATTACTCTTGGCGTGAACTGCGTGAGAGGTTGAAATCGCGTATTGAAACTATCAGCTACGATAACTGCACGTATTATTTCTTCTGGTTTCAATAATTCGCTATCCTTCGACATCTTCTTCGTCTCGTTCGCCATTTTGAACTGACGCGAAAACACGAAAACTTTCATCAGTCATGGTCATAATATACACAAACAAAAAAGTAAGCAATTATACATTTATTTTCACAAAATATTTTTAATAAATTCACAAAAAGTAATTTTCTAAACAGCAAAATCCATATTTTTATGTTTTAACCTTTTATATAGTTCAAAATAATTGTTGTAAATTATTTTGGCACTTATATAAAAATAAGATTTGTTTTTATTTTTGTATTTTAAAATATAAAATTATTAATCGAGAATGAGTTTAGAATAACAAATTTATTTTTTAAAATTAACACAAGCGCCATCTACCGACTAAAATCAAAATCAAATTTGACACATATATAAAATTTTTTACGATTAAAAGTTTTAAAGCCGACACGTGGTTGTTAATTCTGTTAATATCAAAAATAGGTTATAAGAACCGATAATAAAAAAATAATAAAAAGTATACAATCATCCAATCGGGAAGAAGCTATTAGACTCCTCCCACGTTGCCATTCGCTTTGTGTCAGGATCGGGGCGACCTGAAGGTCGACTGTGGCTTGTGTATTATAATCATCGGAACTGTCGGATTCGAACATGACGTCCAAACAGCCAATACCAAGATGTATAACTTTTCCAGCCACGTAGTATAGCCACAGGAATACGGCAAATGTGAGCTAAATCGCACAATGAGAAAGTAAGTAACCAGTTTTTTTAAAGCGACCGAGCTGTCATCTGCAACGGCTTGTTGCACGGTCACTATGTTTTTATTATTATTATTTTTTTCAATATATATGTATACAAAATATAACTCTACATTAAAAAAAAATATTCAACCGCAATTTTAATCGGAAAAATATAATTTAATTTTTACATATATTTTAGAAATTATTTAATTTGCGTGATTTCTATGTGAATCAACGCGTGTTGATGTAACGGACTGTTCGATGTCTATCACGATTTTGCATTTGTTAAAACAGGACGTTTGCATTCGATTTTAAACCAACCAAACTATATTATCCGGCGTGATTTATTAAAAAAAGAAAAATATATAAAAGCCATTCGAACGTTATAAAAGAGGAACTTTAAACCCGATATAATTTTTACTTATTTTTCGCATACACGCTGCAGGTATTGCGCGTTAAAAGTGCTTTTGCTCGATTATTTTAGGGGCAACAGCTGACTCCAGTCTTGCCTAAAGAGAGGGTAGGACCCTGGCCACCCGGGAAGAATTGAGAAACCTCCTATGGTGTATGACAGATGCGGTACTGCAACTTTTGGTACCGCGCGTGATGACTAAATTTTACACACTTTATTGAGTCAGAGCGCTTATTATAAATTACTGCATACAAAAGTGTGCCATTTCGTGCTTAGAATAATTAAAAAAAAAAACAAAAAAAAGAAAGAAAGAGATGGTCAACACCTGGCCCTTGATGTTTACATTAAATTGCATTTTTAACTTTCGATGGACTTTCAGTCCAAATCTGAGGTCATAGGTCGAGTTTGTAGGTGAAAGTAATTATTTACTTTGTCAATCGCCATTTTATGAATGGTTTACATTCTTTAGTTGGTTGAACAAATTACGGGTTGTACTTTCGTCACATTTCTTTTTTCTGGTATGTATAGATTATTGGGTTCGGATTATTTTCTTATATTCTCTCGCTCGATAGCATCACATACCTGTCAGAAAAGCGTCTTTAGGATAATGTTTTGCTTGAGAGATCGTAAAACTTTCTCTAATCAGCATCATTAACTATTTCCGTTTTGTCAAGTGGTGGTTGCTTTTTTTCGAATTTTGATTACGTTTTTTTTTTTTTTTTTTAATCCCCCTACCGGATTTATTTTTTTTTTTTTTTTTTTATTAATCCCCCTACCGGATTTATTTTCAGTTTAAGTACCCATTTCGATTATATTTATTTTTTTTAAATATCACCACTAAATCTATTAAAAATTTTTATTTAATTTCAGAATACTGTATATTAAAAAAAAAACGAATTAAATAAAAATACATTCATAACTCGGAATTATTTTTAACTAACAATAAATAAAACATGCAATAATTTTAAGTTTAAATAATTCATTTATTTAAATTAATAATTCAAATCTTTCCATTTTTTGCGAAAAAAAAAAAACAAAAATAATAAATTTTTCTTTCTTTTTTTTTTAAAAAAAAAAAGGAGAATTTTCTGTTTTACTTTTTTTTTCAGTTTGTTACATTACTGTAGTTTGCAAATGTGCAAATATGAGATTTAATCCTGTTATAAGACATGTTATCAGTATGCCGATTTTATATTTGAGCATATTTCATTTATTGTACGGCTTTTCGTACGTATAACGAGATATATTTTTTCTTCATCTGGAATCTATAAGACAAACAGACAATAAACAAAAATCGATGCATCGATTTATGATTTTTTACGGCAAAAATTTGTTCTAGAGACGCTCTTAACTTAGTTATTTTTCCAGTTGAGAATAATACTGTAAAGTAGACAGTCCCTGTTGACACACGAGGTGAGTCAGAGGTTTGGTCATCATTATCGATGGATGTGGGAACAGCTCCTCCACTGGTTTGTAATCATATGGCTTAGGTATGCAGATGACTAGTTTTCTCTGTACGAATAACTTTCGATCTAAAAAATAAAAAAAAAAAGTCGTAATTTTTTCAACTTTACATTATATAATCATCGATTAATAGAATAAATATATTTTTTTGAAGGCTAATTCGGCCATAAAACTCTTATTTATCCTACTATTTCTGGCGTATTTATATAGAACAGGTGTTCGGTATCACAGACTTTTCTTGGCGCACTGCAGAAGACTTTTCTTCCTGTAGATGATGTCTAGAAAATCGTAAAAGTCAAAAAAAGAAAAAAGATTTTTTCACTTATTACTTCTACGATTCGAGTTATACTTAATGAATAAAAATGCATTATTCACTTGTATTTTTTTAACTTGTTTCCATTATAAATAATTTCCGAAAGCTTTTTTTAAGAATATATTACTCTAAATTGTTTGCGATTTTCTTCCTCATCCGAAAAAAGGCTTTGTTACTTATTACCGTATTATTATTTTATGTCTCCGCCGATCTGGGGCAGTTGCCAACTTTTTTTTTTTTTCATTTAACATTTTTTAAAATAATTTTAGGATTTATGCAATTAAATTTTCAACGAAAGTAATTTTGTAATTGGCGTCACTTTATTGAATTTTTTTTTTTTTCGTAGAAAAGTGATTACAGTGATTATTGGTAAATGAAACCATTAAAATTACTGGTTTGTAAAGAAAAATCTGATAGGCATAAGTAAACACGCTCTTTACTCGTACGTTTTGTGCAAACCCATATGGTCAGATGGTATCCTGTCGGGTCAAAGAACGTTGCATAATTTTACCATAAAGATTTTCGACTTCGCCTTTTAAACGATTGTCGCGATTGGCTACACAGCTTTCTTTACTACCGACAAGCAAAAGGATTACTCGTTTATTTCATTTCAAAATCTTTCTAGCGAAACGAAACGCATACAAATCGGATAAAATTATAATAAACGAAAGATTTTCGGTTATTTACTTCCGCAATTTTATCTTATTTTACTTTTTTTTTTACTTTTTATTAGTTTGTAACGAATACAGAATTTTTCGCCGAATGACATCAATTTATCTTGTCTCGCTTAAAGTGACAAACTCCATTCTGTCACGCTTTGTTGCGTTTAAGGTCGTTTCTTTCTGTCGTACTTGAAACGTTTTAGATATCGGCTTATAATCATCATTTTAACACGTTTTGGGAAATCTATATATCACTAGAAGCGATTATAATATGCAGCCAAAGTAACTGTAGAGTAGTTCTATAAGCGTGCCGAAGGACAGAATCATCTCATATTTTCGAAAGTAATTAATGCGACTGGTAATGATGATCGGTAATACGCAACACAAACAGAAACCATTGCTACTAATTACATTAGCGATAATCATAATATCCATCCCAGTTTTTTTTTTTTGTACGGACTAATTGCAAATTAGCGTGTTTAAACAATAAGAATCGCGTTAAAAATTTATTTATTCGTGACGTTCGTTTTTCTTTAAAAAAAAACTTTTACAAGTTTCTTAAATCTAATTAACGACGCGAAAATTTAAAGGAATTTCTATGCAATTTTGGGAGACCATGTGAATCGAACTTAACGTAATATAACGGGCGGGGTAAGAATGTCTGAAGGGCGCTAAAAATCTGCTAATGATGTATGCCATCACTTAATGAAATTGTGTCCATTGTTTTATTCCTTTCCATTATCCAATCGTCATCCATTTTATTCCACCTAAAGCTATTTAATTGGATGGAGTCGAGGAAGTAATTCTGTGCATTTGGCGTAATGATGCGGCCGCTGTAGTATATTGTATTAACGTGAAAGCAATAACCTTGGTGGCAAACGGAAGAAGCGTTCAACACCTGTTGTGGTGGCTATAGCAGCTGTCTTCATAGAATTAAGATGCCACGAGCGATTACGTGGCGGTTTATATCACTTAAATTTTTTTTTTCCTAAAGTATGAAATTATTGATATCCAGAAGCAGATCGAATTAGCGAAAATCCACTAACGAAATATTCAGCCTTCGGCATTTTTTTCCTGAAATCCCGATTTTTTCCGAATGGTTAACTTTTGCAGATGCAATCGCGAAAAG
Source organism: Olivierus martensii (assembly GCA_000484575.1). NCBI lineage: Eukaryota > Metazoa > Arthropoda > Arachnida > Scorpiones > Buthidae > Olivierus > Olivierus martensii. The sequence goes on from AYEL01046376.1 coordinate 31,690, forward strand.
TTTGAATTTTTCCCCCTTGTTAACTCGTAGGAATCGTGATATGTTTGGAACGGATCGATTACGAAAAAAAAGAAGAAGAAGAATATTGGCAAGTTCAAAATACGTAAAGGAAATATCCAATTTTATTAAATAGAAGAAGGGAAATAACGTCAACAGCTGCTAAGTCAAGCCAATAAAACTATTAAATAATAATGAGATGATTAAATTATACAGTATACATGTATATGCGAAATTTAAACGGCTCCGGAGATCGAGCGATTGTGAATTGCACCTAATTTAATTTTAATTAATACCAGTAATTAAAACCATTAAAAATTTGAAATAGTCACAGTTCGTATACACGAATATATTTAATAGGTAAACAATGTTAAAAACAATTAATCAAAGTTCCGTGTTTATTTAGTATTGCTCATAGACTCGCTAGCCTACAATCTTATCTCTTAACATCCGTTTAATATGATTCATTTTAACTTTATTAATGTTTAGTTAAATTTATTATCAAGCTTAAATAAGAATATAATGAATTAAAGTTAATCGGTGCTGTTAATCGTATAAAAATTTCCAATTTTATACGACTGGCAACACTTTCTGCGCTACATCAATGCAATTGGCAACACGAATAGTGATTAGCGTGAAATGTTGAAGTAGCTAAGCAACAAGTGCGATATATATCTGATCGACGTTATATATCGTTCTAGAATTAAATGAATAAACCATAATGCTGTAGAGAGTATTCCGTGCGTTACTTTGCAATGTTTGGCCATAACTCGTACGGTTTTTATAATATATATATATATATATATATACGTGCTCATTTGGAGAGATCGAATTCTGTAAATATCCGGTTTATTCTTTCAATTATTTGACAGAAGTCGTTTATCCAGATTAGCGAACTAGTCAATCCGGATTTCCGGTTCATCAGTCTGTCTAATTTGAAATTTATTAGCTCGGCAAATATCTATAATTCATCGTAGATACGGATTTATACGAGAGGCCCCGACGGAGTACGTCATTTTTTTCTTCCCCCGTTCTTTTATTAATTATATATCCGCATTGCGCGAGTTATCTTTAATAAACCGTAAACCTATACAGAATTTCGAATTTATCGCCCCGTAAAGAAAAAGAAAAAAAAAAGCTTTTAAAGATCGTAATAATCTGAGTATCGCCTCTATTCGAACGAAATTATCTTTTTTAAAACGCCAAATTCGAAATAATCGGAGTTAACGGTCCAGCGAACTCCGATCACCTAAACAAAAATCAAAAGTCCCATTTAAAGCCGGCTAAAAAAAAAAGGAAAGAAAAACGTGCCATGTAATCCCGCGGAATGTCATTCATTGCACTCTCCAGCGTCTGCAATCAAGGTATAAAAGGCTGGCGTCAAATTGTTTCTTAACTTAGTCTATTTCGGGTTCATCTTTGGTGATCCATCAAAAGCCGATCTCTTTTACTCTCTCTAGTCACGTGATATGCCGAGCGTGAAAACGTCATTCCCACGTGCGGCTGTGTCCGACGCATGCTCGTTCGCCCATATGGAAAGGGTCGTTGACCATTCGGTAACTAATCGTGTCCTTAACCTCCTTCTGTTTGTTTCGCTCGACACTTGGTTAGTGGGATATTATGTCCTATGGCCGATTTAATTTGGCAATGGGATAATGATAAGATACGCTAATTGAAAAAAAAGAAAAAATAAATAAAAAAACAGTAGGAAGAAGTAATACAAAGTATCGTTAGAGGGTTTTTGAACGAAATCCATCCAATGTAACGCATTACATCATCCATATAACGCAGCTAAGTTAGAAAAATAGCTGGAAATGTACGGCACATAACGTATTACAGTGACTGTTATCGGATAAATTATGACTTTCGGGTTGTCGTGTCGAACGCTTTTGTTGTGGATTATCCAGCCGCGTTTTACTATGACTTACAGGAAATGTTTCCTTTAAATTATGTTTAAGAACCTTTATTTCTTTTTAATGCATTTTTTTCCTACGTAATTGAGCATAAAAGAGATTCCAAACTCGGTTATAATCTTTTCTGTTTGTATATACTTTTTTTATCTTTTAACCGAGAAAGGGGTAAAACGAATCACCAGATGGGTTATTCGAAACATTATTAAATAATGTCGATTATAATAAAAATTGGAGGATTAGAAACTCGAAAATCGATTATAAAAATCGCAAAATATCTTCCTTAACTAGGTTACATCGATTTGGGATTTCGACACTTATTTATATAGCCAGAAGCAGGAATACTTAATTTTACTTCTATAACTTTATGATTGGTTAATTCGGACAAGTAAAATCTCTACGTAATCCCAAAAGGAGAGAGAAACCTCAAGAAGGGTGGTATTAAAATATAATCTTTGTCTCTAGAGGTCCAAATGGTTTCCTGGGTAACTCTGGCGCCAACTAGACCACGTGGCAACAACGGACTGAATATCCAACCAGCACTCTGGATGGACAGAATTATTATTGATTACCTGTTCCTAATATAACATATGGTGCATTGCCTATCCATTGGAGAATTCAGTTATTCTGTCAAGTCTTTTTGTTATGCAACTATTGGTTCTCTTGGCATTGACGGAAGAGAGAAATAGAATTTTGAGAAAAAATCACATTTTTCTTCTTTGACGGTTATTCCTTCTTTTTAACCCATAGTAATATTATATAGCGCTTTAAGTTATTTGATTCCGTGAACGATTTTTGTTCGGTTTATCGATGCAAAATTTTAAGTGTGTGCAGTTTTTTTTTTTTTTTTGCCTGTTTTGTTACGAAGTTTCCTCTATACAAAATGAGATATTTAGCAGGTGGATTTAATTGCCGTTAACGAGGAGTTCTGGATGAGTCTCTGTTGGCTCGTCACTTGGCTAAAAATTTTTCTCTTATCCGGTAACAGAATAGAGTAAAACTGATATTTTAAACCCTTTTTTTTATTTGCAAAGCTATAAAATTTATGCACTCCCACAATATAATTTTTAATGTCTGATTTTGAAAGTTTGTTGGAGGTTAAACGCTTCTTGGCTCATATTCAAGTTTTAAAAAAGGAAGAATATACATAGAAGTTTATAATAATTTTTAAAATATTATTATTATTAAATTTGAGATTTTATAAAAGCAATTATAAAGACGATTTCCTTCCATTGTTTTTTCATTAAAAATAAAATTATTCTACTTATTCAATTCCCATTAAAAAAAAAAATAAAAAATATTAGTTTAGCGCATCATTAAGGATAATCGCTAATTTATATTAATATTGTAAAGTTTAAAAATAACCAGTTAAATTATCTTAAGATCTTTTTATTTTTTTACTGCGTTGTTTTTTGCCTGGAGCATTACTTAAATCATTCATCGATTTTTAGGAACAAACACATACCAAATGGATTTTTACTGAAGGAAAAAAAATCGTGCTAATTGCTATAAAATTTATTTCGAGATTTTCTTTTTTTAAACGTTTTTCTATTCACATTTTTAGATTTTTAAATGGAGAGAAAAAAATTACAGTAAATATATGCGCGTTTTCGCATTATACTTGCTTGATTTCTGTTCGAGTAGTTTTGACTAGGAAAAGTTTTTTTATTTTTTTTCGAGTGGGAAAGATACCCGCATTTTAATTAAAACTTCCGAATCAAGATCCTTCGGGTAAATTTAATTTCTAAAGTGAATCAAATCAAAGTTTCCTTTTTAACAAATTGAGAAAGAAACAGAATTGGTTTTTCCCATTGCAGAGCGCACGCTCTGCTTTTCGTATACCGAAACTGCATTCGCACGAAAAATAAAAATAATAATAATAATAATAATAATAATAATAATAAATGATAGCACCGTATTACGCCATCAAGACGCATTTCGAAATAATTATCGTTTGATAGATATAATAAAATTTAAGAGGAGGAAAAAGAAAGAAAATAATAACGCGGTTTTGAAGAAGACATCCGAATCGCGATTTCCCTTTCCTCCCCTAACCGATCCTACCCCAGTTATCGATTGTGGCGCGTTGGCCGCCGGGTGGCGCCTTGTTCGTCTGGCAGACTTCCAAATCGGTGCACGTGCGAGCGGCCGACATCCAGGCGTCGTCTGTCCCGAGTCTCGCTTTTTTCAGGTAATTTCTATCTGGTCTGTTTACACACCCAACATGCGATCCACGCAAAATGGTTTGTATCGTTTTTATTTTTCGTTAGGCAAATTATGAAAATGTATTTTCACTCACCCCAGAGTGATTAAACGCTGCGGGTTACGCTAAATAATAATACTAATGATAATAAAAAGTTTGTCAACAGCTTCTCTGTTTGTCTTTAAAGTTTAATCTTAAATATTTTACTGGTTATTAGTTACACTCTCTTTATTTCGGATAACGATCGACTAACGAGCGAGAACGAGTTCATTAGTTTTAAAATTTTTGTGTTGCAGAGAACGTTCTCGTATTTTCACGCTGACAAAGTGTTGGTCTAGGACCGTGCAGTGTGTGATTCATGTTTGCAGAAAGCAATTATTTTTGTCTAAATAATTATAAGCTTTCAGTTGCAGTCATAATTAGCAGAAAGACCGACCTTCGTTGGTCATTTATATCGAGTGACAGTATTTGTTTGGGTTTGTATTGACCCGCATTTAATATAGGACAACTGGTTTAAACAGGCTTTTTTTTCTGCCATTAAGTGTATAATTATGGAAAAAACAATTTATATTGTTTTTTTTATATATTTTCATTACATTGCATTGAATATATATATATTTTTTTTATTTTATTATTGACATTCTACTCTTTCCCTTCGGTCGGGTCATTGTTCCTTTGGACATTGTCCAACGTTTCAAGTCATGATTTTTGAAGTTGTTTTTTTTTTTCCTCCTGTGTTATAACCTCGAAGAATTTTAAAATGCGTTGTTCTGGTTTGTATCAAACACCGTACTGTACAAATTAATGGAATGGTATCGCTTAGAGAGAGGAAAAAATACTAAGTATCTGTTGATGTATCTCTTTGGAGAACCGAAAAGAGTTATATTTAGTTCATCCGCATCAGTTTCCAGTGAAGATTTGTAGAATGGTATTTCCGTCACCATCAATAAAATAAGAAAAACTATATATATTTTCGGGAGAATTACTTATTTTTTTTGGATACCAAAGATACTCTCACGGGGCGAATTTTGGGTTTTGCAGCGACTAGTATTTATATATATATATATATATACGCGAATTACTATAGCTAATTTTCAGACTAGAACATTAATTTTCGTCATGGCGCCGTCAGATTTCTGCTGGTTTTTTGAAGTTAACAAATTTATTATTCTAGCTAATTTTCCTTTCTTGTACCACGTTTAATTAATGCACTTAGGTAGAGAACCGAAATGTGGCCGTTTTATTTAATCACGAAGCTGTAACATGTCCGCCTTGTTCTACGCTATATCAATAAACGTCAAAAAATGACGAATATTCTCATAAACTAATTGATCTTCTCTTACGGATGGAAAAAATAATTATTATTATTGATTATTTTCCGATCAATATAATAATAATAATAATAATCGTGTGACGTTGATTGTTAGTGACTTGTTTCCGTGACTGCGTTTAACTGATAGGTCATAGTACTCAATCAAGTCAACCGTGTGCGATTAGAATGAAAACGAATTGCGCTCCTGAAGGGATACTTCTCGTCAGTACTGAAGCCGTACAGGAATGCCTGCATTGCAGGATCACGATGCCTTATTGTTATGGAAAACGGCACCATTTTATTATTATTATTATTATTATTATTTACCCTTCCCTTTTTTCCGTTTCGGATTTCAGCCAATTATTCACTCCGCCAAAAAATCCTATTACTTTATCTTGCAGACTGAAAAAGGTGCAACGGAAGAATTTAAATATTAAAAAAAAAAGAAATTTAATGTTTGTTTCGTAAAATGTTAAATTCATAAATAATTATTTAGGTTATATTAATAATGTAATTTTTTTATATATGGTATGCCACGGAACGATCTTTAAATCCTAATCTTAATGGAAAAGATTGATTATGTAAGTCTCTTCCATTAGGATTAGGATCTCCTGACTGAGAATTCATGAATGCTAAGAAAGAAAGATAGAGTAGAGAAAATTCCATACTGTATATAAATAGCCATTCTAAACACTTTTCTTAGTTTATTTGATGCATTTTTATTTTATTTTCTTAGTAAATTTCCTTAAAGTTTTCTTTAAGAAGAAGAAAAAACGCATATGTATGTAGGCTATATATATATTAATTTTAAACGAGAGTTTGCATCGTAAGTTTTCATAGCTGTAAACTGTAGTTAACGTTAATGGAAGCATTCCTTAATGCACTTAATGCTAGTAAGTTTAAGAAGCAAATTATTAAAGTGGAGATTTTCTTCGTTAAGAACTGGAAGTAGACGAAGAAGAAGGAGGATGAGGAGGAGGAAAGAGAGGGGAGAAAAAAGAATTTTTATAACCGTTGTTATATTGCGAGAGAAAAATAGGTAAATGAGAAAATTACTTTGACAGATGTTGGCAAATGATGGAAAATAAAGTTTCGAAACCGAAAAAAAGAAACATAAAATAAAAAATAAAAATTGTTCATCTTGTTTGTTCCACTTGACCATTGTTGACAGATCAATTCATTCTAAAAAGTTAAAAAACGGAAATACAATAGATACCCGAAGTTGCATCGATCGTAGTCTGGAATTTCAAAGAAAAAAAAAATAAGGGAAGAAGTAACGAAAGAACGAAAGATGCAACTTTAACAATGGCATAACTTAGAAGATCGTTTAAAAAAAAAAACTGAAAAAAAAATTCCGAGGAATGATTTATCATTTCGTTTTAAGACGACTTCACGAATTGTTTTATCGATGTTTAACATTTGAACTTGTATATTCAAAAATTGAATACCAGAAATCGTTAAAATTTTGGAAAATAGCTCAGGATTTTTTCTTCCTGATAGCAGCGAAAATTATAGTCTAGAGACTTTAATCGATGAAAAAATTCGGAGAAGTCGCGTATACTTAGTTAAGAATATTTTTCATCACTCTAAATGATCTTTACGAAGTTCGATATACGAAAATATGATTTATTTATGACGTAATTAATTAAATATATATATATACCTTAAGAAGTAATTTAAAAGAAAATTCCATTGATGGAATGGTAATTTTAGTAGTCCTGTAACGATCCATAATAATTGAATTGATATCGTTTGATAGCCCATTAACATAGATATATGCAAATTGCATGTGCATTAAATATGAATCCATAAAGTAAACTTATTATTCAGCAATATTGATTATTTCATTATAACTTTTATATATGTGTGTAGGTATTAATTTACAACATTACATGTATGGTTTAGCATGATAGGAAGCACGAATATTTAAAATATCGAATTTTTATTTTATATTTTTTTATCGCTAAAAAGTTATACAAGCCGAATAAACTTAAAAAGTACTTAAATGCGTTGCTAAAAATACTTTTATCTATTCGTTTAATCCGTTCAGTGAGAGATGCAATAATGGTGTTTGTGATGGCTAACTGGATGCATCAGATCTCATCTCTTATACATTACTGGTCTAGTTACATCAAAACTGTGTCATTAACATGAAAGGATTTGCGTTATGTAGTGGTGTGGATGGTAATAAATACCAAGTCGTTCAATGTTTCTACTGCCGAAAATCTAGTTCAAGGTTAAGACTGATTAGAAAATCGATAATGTTGACCCAAATTTACCACGCACTTTTCCCCTTTCGTTCTCCGCTTTGGTCCACCTTCTTTTTTTTTACAAATTACTTATTGTAGGAACGATAGCGTGGTATAAAAATGTTTCTAGATAAAAAAAAAATTATCTGGGAAATATAGCTTCTACTTAGGTCGTATCAAAACCGGATGATATAAAAAGATGTTTCTTAACAGATGTTGCCAGTTTAGATCGTGTTCCTGCCACATCTCCAGATGATACTTGGGAGCATTACTACTATGTTTTTTTAAACATTTTTACACGCGCGAATTCGGAATTTTTTTTTCTTTCGATGTTATTTTCTGTTAAAATACATTTTAGTTTAAAGTTGTTTATCCGTAATTTAATTTCTAACAGTTAAATAGTTGGTCGGATATGTTTATTTATTTATTCAGAATCCTGATGGAGATTCCTTTTGAAATTCAAATTTACCCAACGGCTAAAGACTGATCGTGCATCCAAATCATAATTCTCGGATGTACTGTACTTAAAGGCGATACAAAGTATAACAGAGACTTCTTTCTTGAGTGTTTCCTTTAACGGTAACTTTATCCGGATGGGTTGCTATGGTTACGTTATCTCACTCGGAAACCAAAGAAAGTAGATAGCTGTTATTGTTATCTGACTGATGGCCAATCACTCGTACTCAGTGTCAAAGATAGAAGTCGAGTTTGATTTATTCCTATTGAAAATTCGTTTAATGAAGTATATTTGAATTGCTGTTGGCTACTACTACCATACAACAGAATAACCTTATTAGATCGAACACGCTGTTAAAAATTAGGACAAGCATAAAAAAAACTCACCAAATATTTATAGCCATAATATTTATAATTATTTAAGGTCACTTTAATGATAAATTAAGTTTCTGTGGTATGTTTCCTATTGAAATGTATTAAATCAGACGAAAGGATCAAAAATTCTCTGTCTGGTTTAATGCGTATCACTTGGGAACATCATTTTGGAAATAACGTTATTCAACGTAAACAAAATTTATTTTTCAGCATGTGGATAGACACACGAATGTTGCTTAAGGGTAGAAGACGTTAAACCATGACCCAAAGTTTACTTCATGGGAAGAACTTTTATTGTCGGGAATGGGTCTTTGCAAAATTGTTACACTGTCTGGAAAACCGAAATTCGGCCAAGACAAGTGGCGTATTGGTTGTTGGAGGTCCAGGAAGTGGAAAGACAGCAGTTTTCTGCGAGTTGGTATGGCCGTCCATCGAGAGAGGAAAGCAGAGTACATTAAGCAAAAGAATCCTCGCTTATCATTTCTGTCAGGCTCACGATATTAAGACCTTGTCAGTTCAGGATTTCGTCCAATCGCTGGCGGAACAACTATCTAAATCTCACCTAGCAGGACCCTATAACGAAAAGTTAAAAGATATAGAAAATTCGGGTGCAGTGGGTCAAGAAGAAAACCATTCCGCTGTTGATGAGGTATTCAAGAATAGTGTTCTTTATCCCTTACTGGAAATCGAACCGCCAAATCAGCCATATATTCTGCTTGTCGACTCGATAGACCAGTCATGTCTTCACAATGCTCTCGATAGAGGAAGTGAAAGTCGTAGCATCGCCGAACTGCTTTCAAACTACCATCATTTGTTCCCGCAATGGTTGTTGTTAGTATGCTCTGCAAGAAAACAAAATAAATCTATTACCCGTTTATTCACTGGGTTTCGTAAGATAAGCTTAGACGACTTGAGAAAATCTCATGTTGTGCGGGACGTTCAGCAATATATACTCAGTCGGTTAGATCAGGAAGAAGCTCTAAGGCAACATTTGAATAGAGAAACAGCCGAAATGCTCAATCAGCTTCACATTAAAAGTAACGGTTGTTTTATCTATCTAGAGAAAGTGCTAGATGGAGTTGCAGAGAACTTTATTATGTTAAGAGAGATTCGAGAGATACCAGGTACTTTAAATGGACTCTACTTATGGTTATGTCAACGCATTTTTGTTAGGAAGCAATTTCTTAAAATTCAACCAATTCTGAACGTTATTCTTTCCACACGAAAGCCTTTAACCGAAAATCAACTGTACGAATGCGTGTGGACCAAAAATACTCATCTTATTGCCGAGGAATTTAGTAAACGTATGGTTCTTCTTTCTAAGTTATTGGTTGATGACGTTGACGGGGCAAAAATTCTCTTTCATCACAGTTTTGCCGAATGGTTGCTCGACGTCAAACACTGTACTCAGAAATACCTTTGTCACGTTACAGAAGGTCATGCCATGATAGCAATGTGGTATACGCGTCGAGCACTTAATTTATCGCCAGAAGAAGTATGCGATTTTGCCCTTCACTTATCGAAAATACATCCTTCGCCCGTTCTTCAACCTCATCATTTACCTCTGTGGTTAGTGGTGTCGGGTGCACCCGTTGAAGCATCGTTGATGGAATCGCCTCCTCCCAACGATCAAAAAGTTCTGAAATTACTCACCGATGCCGGAGCACAGATGCCTGATGTCGTCAGAGAGGAAAGCGAGAAAGAATCTACACACATGAACAAAATTCCTGACGATCCTCTAGAAGCATTGTTACAAAGCGGAGGCAATATTAACCAGATTGATTCGAATCAGAGAACCCTTCTTCATACCGCCGCATACGACGGAAACGACAAACTGGTACAAAGATTAATAGAAAAGGGAGCAGATATAGAAACGGTCGATAAAAACGGACAGACGGCACTTAATTTGGGTAATTCGAATTTTTGACATGGTTAAAAGAATATAGTATTTAATATTGTGTCATTAAAGATTTCCTTATCTTACTTTCCTCAGCATCAAGACAAGGTCATCTTTCTGTGGTCGAAGTGTTGCTCAAATCAGGAGCAGATCCCGATCATGCCGATTGCGACGGATGGACATCACTCAGATCATCCGCTTGGGCAGGCCATATCGACGTAAGTAATACAGAATTTTATGATTGTAATGAGGAAATAGGAAATTCTATTGGTGACAACTTAATGGGGTAACTTAAATATATCCTTAATTTGCTTGTCAATTGAAAAATGATAATTATATCTTTAAGTTGCGTCATATATCCGAAACAGGATACGTCGTTGTCGAATTAATTGAAAGATTGAAAAAAATGTAAGAGATATTATCATAATTAAATAATAATAATGATTATTTTTATATATTTAAGAAAAATAAATAGTTTAATAAATCAGAATTTCGTCATAAATCAAATAAATTATTGATAGTTTGAATATTTATCACTATTAATCACGAATTGGTGCATCGTTTACGCGTGATTTTATGATAAGTTAATTGCTAAAAATTTAAGAAAAATCGTCAGATTTTGACTAGCGAAAGGATAAATCTATCTTGAGAGATTCTATCGCTTTATAAAAGCAAAGAATACGAATGAGATTGATAAAGATTGTGCACAAGACGTCCGTGATGTATTGAACTGATTGCCTGATATGAAGAGCCATTTATCTGAAGGAAATCTCTTTTTATTGGCATATCGTTGCAAGAATCTATCGAAATCTGCGAGCTCTAGGCGGAAATATTAATTAATTTAGTAATTACCAATAAAAGCTCTTTTCCTTAATTCGCCTCGATTAAATATATTTAAAAAAATCCAAGTTGTTATTTTCATATAAAATATTTTTCATTCGATTGCACCTCAGGAAAAAAAAAAACTTTTTCGTGCATTTTAGATTTATCGATATTATCAGGGGATGAATTTACCAAAAACGTGCAAAAATATATTTCTCCCCGAACTATACATCTCCGTCCATAAATTTAATTCGCGTACGTACTTTTGGGAACTGGTTAGAATGAATGAATAGGTCGGATATAATTTGCGATCGAAAACTATAAAAATAAATGAGGTGGAGTATAGTTTTGAATAATAATAATAATAATATCATCATATGTATGACGATCATCATCTCTCAAGGTTCTCTTTATGCAATCTTAAATTTTTTTTTCTCCTGTCCCTCGGGCTAAGACGTATTAAATAGCCAAGATGTAAGCGAATCAATAAAAAAGACTTTGAGGAATCCTATGAAATATGAATGAAGCGATTTGCTAGCGTAGCATGGAAAGTAAAGACATTTGGCCAAATTGCCGCTAGCCAGACCCCCTCGGATATGACTTATATAAGAAGTGAAAAGTTGTAAAAAGCGAATTAATAGCGTTGGCACAACGTATGGAGTGCATATCGAGTGTCCATGCAAATGAATGCATTATTCCTTGCGCCTGATTGAATATAGCAGTTGTTACATTTATCTTTATTAAAGAACGTCAACCGATATTGTATTTTTACAGGACATATTGAGAAAGTGATAAATTGCATTTATATGTGCGTGTGAACGCAGATTTGCTTAAAAATGAATCTCGGGGAAAAATTACCATAAGTTTATAGATGGGGAGATGTATCTTATATATAGCTAATTGTAAGATTTCATGGCAATTTGCTATTGAATCGGAGTGAAAACTTCGTGATTATATAGTTCAGAACTTTTTAAGCTGTTAACGCCAAGCACTGTTAATGTTTTTCGCGAAGATAAAAAAAATAGTGTAATGATATTAGTCTTAGTTTCGCGATTAAACGAAAGTTAACTTTTTCTTTTAATACTTTATATTATTTCATTGTCATTAGAACATTTTTTTTTTCGTTCTCAAGGTCGTGAATTCGCTGCTAGAAAAAGGGGCTCAAGTGGATCTGGCCGATTCAGACATGAGAACTGCCTTGAGGGCAGCTGCTTGGGGAGGCCACGACGATATTGTTCTGACGCTTTTGCAGCACGGTGCATGCGTGAATCAAGCAGATAACGAAGGAAGAACGGCTCTTATTGCAGCAGCTTATATGGGACATTCCGAAATAGTAGAACATCTCTTAGATCACGGAGCCGAAGTTAATCACGAAGATTCGGATGGACGCACAGCACTTTCCGTGGCATCTTTATGCGTTCCAGCCTCCGAAGGTCACGCTGACGTCGTTAGTTTATTGTTAGAAAAAGGTGCTGAAGTCGATCACAGAGATAAAGAAGGAGTCACACCGTTACTGGTGGCTGCTTTTGAGGGTCATAGCGAAGTATGCGAACTGTTATTGGAAGGAGAAGCCGACGTAGACCACGCTGATAATAACGGTCGAACACCCATTTTTGCTGCAGCTTCTATGGGTCATCCGGCTGTAGTCAGTCTCCTGTTATTCTGGGGTGCAGCGGTTGATGCCATAGATAGCGAAGGTAGAACTGTATTATCGGTAGCAGCATCCCAGGGGAATCCTTCTGTAGTCAGGCAACTTCTAGACAGAGGTCTGGACGAAACGCACAGAGACAACGGAGGATGGACACCCTTGCATTATGCGGCCTACGAAGGTCACGAAGAAGTTTGCGAAATTCTGGTTGAAGCTGGCACCAAAGTTACGGAAGTCGACAACGACGGAAGAATACCTCTCATCTTGGCATCTCAAGAAGGGTATGCCAAATTAGTAGAAAAATTAGCTAATTACAATCGATCCAGTATCGATCACAAAGCGCACGACGGAAGAACGGCTCTCAGAGTAGCAGCCTTAGAAGGACACAAAGATGTAGTAAGTATAAACTTTATTTTAAAAACTCTACTCCATTTTATGAAATTAATTATGTAAAAACCATTTATATTTTAAGTAGAATTTGGCCATCCAACAAAATTCCAAAGTGAATTATTCATATTAATCATTATTTATGTACAGTAATGCGGTTTTTAATCCCAAAATTTGCATTCCTGTTTTAATGTATGTTTAACCAAGCGGAACTCTTTAGAAACGAATATTTTTGCTCAGTGGATTAACCCATTTATCATCGATTTATTGCATTTTTTAAATATTTTCAAAATTCGTAATTTACAATAATGGCGAAATATCGTATTAAAAAGGGATGCAGTACCTTATTTCTGTTGTTATAACATTCGTTTTCAGTATAAGCGTACCTACCCATAAATTTAAAATTTTAATCCAGAGCAAAATTCATTCGATTCGACTTATTATCACCGATCATAAGTTATTCCATTCAACGAACTTATAAAAAATTTCCTGGAAGTACTGAAGTTCTGTCAAACTCCCCAAGTCATCTCACTATTAACCATTTGTCATCAGAAAACGATGATCTCTGGGGTGCAGATTGGGAAGAAGCTGAGATGATATATCGGGCTGATGCTCCAGTAACAGGTTAGGTATTGGTTTTTTCGCTTTGATGAACTTCCCTGTTGCAAGAAGTAAAAATGAACTAGAAACTGCGTAGAATTCTTTTGATCAATAAATCTAAAGAAAGAGAAAATTCGCCCTTAGGTTTCGAAAGATATATCAAAATCGTATAAATCACTTTCCCACAAGTTCACCACCGAAAAATGTATCTTAATTTTAAAAACTGTCTTAAGTTTATTCGCGCATTAAATCCTCGAGAATTATTACTCGTCAGTTTGACGTAGAACTAAAAAAACTTGTCAAAATATCGCCATACAATGATAAATTTAGAGATATTTTTCATATTTTAAACATTTTTTTTAAATGTCTTATGGAAATTTCATTACTTTACGTTCGATTTTGTTAGGTTCAAGTGTTACTTTCTCAAGGTGCAGACGTAAATTATAAAGATGCTGATGGTAGATCGACTCTTTACTTGCTGGCTTTGGATAACAGGATAGAAATGGCCGATTTCTTGGCTTCTTCTAAAGTAGATTTGGAAGTGACAGATGTAGAAGGTCGAACACCTCTTCACGTTTCCTCTTGGCAAGGGCATTACGAAATGGTAGAACTGTTACTCAATCACGGAGCCAACGTTAACACGACCGATAATGATAAAAGAACGGCTTTGCAGTCGGCAGCATGGCAGGGACATGTTAATATAGTGAAGTTGTTATTGGAGAGAAGTGCTCGAGTAGATCACGTGTGCAACCAAGGTGCCACTGCCTTATGCATCGCCGCTCAAGAAGGTCACATGGAAGTAGTGAGTGTTCTCTTACAATATGGCGCAGATCCTAATCATGCAGATCAGTTTGGACGCAATCCTCTACGCGTAGCCACGAAAGGTGGACACACGCAAGTAATTCAATTATTAGAGGAATACATGGCCTCCAATAGCAACCATCGTCGTCAGGGGTTACAATCAGGTAGCATAAGTACCACTTCATTAACTTCGGCTTCTACTGCCGAGACTAAACCTTGTAGTGCCATTCTCTATCAACCAGGTTTATATAGTTCTCCAGAATCAACGGTAGATCCAAGAAAATCCAGCGTATCCAATCGCTCATCTTCCAAATCTTCCAGCAATCTGACCACATCCACCAAGTCTTCATCGCATAGAGGTAAAGAGATGATCAACGGAAACGCACCAATGACATTCACTCAACAGTTGCAACAGTGCAGTCGGCCCAGACATAGGATAAGTCAGATTCTATCGCCACTCAGCGAACCTCGCAGTCCCGTACCCAGTCCACCACAATCGCCACTCAGTGATACAGATGGAACATCTCATCCCGTCCATGTACCCCTCGTCATCCAACCTTTGAAATTCGAACCCAAAGCGCGTATTCAGGGACCAGAAAGCCCTCGAAGATCTCTATCAAGGACTCAGGAACAAAATCGATTTCGTAGGAACGGTATTGTGACCAATCCTAATTACAAAGGAATGGCCACGAAGAACTCTTATGGAATCGAAGGAGCAATGAACTCCAATCAGTTTTTGAGGAATAAACACATTCCTTGTCATTACGAAGTGGCACTTAAACCCAGTGTAAAAAAAGAAACACCTTTATAATTTTGTGTATTCTTTAGAAAAAAAAAACAGTTTGTACGTGATGAACACCATCTTTCAATTCGATATTTTAAAATATCGCAATCCATTCAAAGTGGATTTATGATAATCCCAAGGCAGCTCCTTCGTGAACGAATCATTACAAAAGCATCAGAATGCCAAGCATATATAAATAATTTACATCCAAGTTAGAATTATTCAAAATTAAAAGAAAAATAAAAAAAAAAAATTCCATTTTCACTCGGTTTTCCCTAATAATAAACATTATAATTTTTTAAATATAATTTAACGGATGGCATTTATTATTATTATGATTATTATTTTTATATATATACAGTATATATATCTAAAAAAAAAAAACAAAAAATATTCTACAAAATTATCGATTAACCGACACGTCGAATAAAGAAACTGGAAGAGTTCATGAATATTCAATTCGAAGCTTCCTATAATATATTGCAGGATTATGCGATTATTGCTAAAGTTACCATTTTGGCGACAGGTGAGATATTCGTTAAATAATTATATTAGTCATGTTCTCCAGTGCTAATAGTGTGTTTTCTCGGAAAGAAAGTGGTTTTTCGAGAACACTTAATCTAATCGTGATGACCGGAAAAGAAGAAGAAGGAAGGAAAAAAAATAAATTAAAAAAGAAAAATATACTTTAAATAGTTTCATTTAGATTATCAGTGCGTTTTAAAAGTAAATATTTAATGACTTTATAAGCTTCATAGAAGAATAATAAATGCTTTCTTTCGCATTAGTTTGAGCTGATTGTTAGGAAAAGATGTAATCCGCAGAACGATTGTGTTGTAATATAGAATTACTGGAATTGTATCCTGGCCTGGAACATTTAAAACAAAAATATATGATCTCAGATGTACGCGTTCGATACGAGTGTACAGAAAATTATAGGGAAGAATAAAGGATATACAAGTTATGTATGGTTTCGTGTCCGAAATTGATTTTTACATAACTTTTTTTTTTTTTAAGTAGAAGCCCTTAACAGGATTTCCTTAGAGATTTTATCCTGGCTTGTAATTATTTCATTAACTTCGGTTGGTATCTAATTGTTTCTGTTGGGAACTGGAATTGTCTGCATCGAACCCTATCGCATCGGAATCTCGTATAGAACATCTGTTAGGTTGTAAATTACCTCGAACCTACCCATTTTCTGTCGTACTCCACCCAATAAAGCTTTCCCAAGAAAGATTGATTGGCTTTTGTCCTTCGGAAGAAGATATCGCTGGACACTGTTTTAAGTACTCTCCAGTTAGACAAAGAACGCGGATCGTGCTCGTTAAAGATAGTTCGTTAATTTCCAACATTCCTGTAGTTTTTGTTTCAAGCCAAAAGTATTTTAGGACTCCTTTCATCGCCTCGTTTTTAGCACTAATCTCTTTATTTGACTTCGAAACCCGCTTAAATCTGTTTTCTTCTTCCAACTCCGTTTTAATTAATTTGACTTTGAAACCTTTCTAATTTATTTCACTTCGAACCTATTTTAATTTTTCTTTTTTTTTGGATTTCAGAATTCATTATAATTTATATTTTTTCTTCGAATCCCATTTTTATTATTATTATTTTACTATTTAACTCAGAAATTCACTTTATTCTATTTGTTAACTTCGAATTTCGTTTTATTGATTTTTAAAAACTCGTCATAATGCATTTGTTGATTTTAAATACTGTACTGTTTTAATTAATTTGATTTTGAAATCTGTTATCTTTTACTTTGAACTTTGCTTGAAACTTATTTACTTTGAACCTCATTTCTTCATTTTACTCAAATTCCGTTTTAATCTATTTTACTTTGAACCCCATTGAAATTTATTTGCTTTGAACCCTTTGAAATCAATTTAATTTGAATCCTATTTTAATTTCTTTATTTGATTCAAATCCCATTTTAATCTATTTATTTTGAACCCCGCCTTAATCTATTTTACTCACTTCTCTAGGTTAGATTGCTTTCATCTATTGCTATACCTCTTCACTTCTTTTTCTCTTTGGGCTATACCTTTGAGTGAAGCCACTTTAAACTAAACTAATCTAATTTACTTTGAACCCCATTTTAATTTCTTCATTTGACTTCAAACCCTGTTTTAATCTATTTATTTTGAACCCCGCCTTAATCTATTTTACTTTGAACCCCATTTTAATTTCTTTTATTTGACTTCAAACCATGTTTTAATCTATCGAAATTCATTGAAATCTTTGAACCTTGTTTTACTTTCTTTATTTGACTTCAAATTCTGTTTTATTGATTTCAAAATCCGCAATAATCTATTGGATTTAACCCTACTTTAATCTATTTTGCATTGAATTCTGCTTAAAAAAATTTTTTTTCACTTTGAAACTCGTTTAAATCTGACTTTGAACTCCGTTTTATTGATATCAAAACACCACAATTTCGTTCGTTAATCGTCTAATTCCATTTTAATTAATTTGATTTTTGAATCTCCTTTTTTATTGATTTCAAAACTTACCATAATCTATTCGTTAGACTTCGAACCCCCATTTTAAAACCTATTTCGCTTGAAAACCCGACACTGAGATAACAGAAACCAATACAAAACATGTAGATATCGCTCACTAAAACTATACATTTTCAATTTAAAATGGCTTTTTTTTTACATAATTTGACAGTTTTTACGAAATATTTGATTATCTAACATTGTTTACGACATAAAAAACTCCATGTTTCCGTAACAGTTGATTTATGTGATGATATGCAATCCTCGGAACTGTTTATTAAGAAAATAAAACGATGAGTATTTTATCTGTTGCGAAATATTTCGAATTGGAATAAACACGGTTAAATATTTTTTGTTTTTTTTTGTAACTTTGGCTGACGAAAGATGTACTAGGGCGTATTTTTTCCCATCAAGTGATGGCTAGAAAAGTCTAGATAGATTTGGCATCATCAAGGAGTACTTCTTCGGACATAAATCTTAGCTTTCTAAAGAAGATACTGAAGAAACGTATATACAGCCATATTTCAAACGTTAGTCCGGGATTGTTTTGACAGTGTGAGATGTTTTCTTTCATTTTATGGATTCTTTCGATGGTTTTCACTTCTATAATTGGAAAAAAAAGTTCGTTAATAAGATTTCTCACAGTATGTGTAACTCGCTAATGGACAGTAAACTTGTATAAACTAACTTTTGCGCTCTTTATTAGTTCAAGTAAGAGCGATGCGGCAGATGTTTAATCAGAAAAATATTTAAATACGTGACTGGATTCTCCACTTATTTTTCATAAGTTTATCCACTAGTATAACAAAGAAAAGAAGAAAAGAAAGAAAGACAACACAGCAAGACCAAATAAACTTATGAAGGGTAAGTAAATTGTTTTCAATCGCGATAAGGAAAAAGAAAGAAAAACAAAATGTAAGCCTCTACCAAATAATCTGAGAATTCTATCGATACTTGGAAGCACTTTATCAAGAAACATAGTGCAATGAAATGACAAATACTTGATACTATGTTTAGATAGGAGTAACAGAGATATGCCCAACTGCAATAACTCCTTCGAGTAAGTCTGAGATATACTCCTTTAATCAACAATAGAGATATCTCCGATAAAACCGAAAATATGAAGAACTTTTACTATTTAATCTGATCCAAATTAAACGTTTTTGTTGGCAACAACACCAATCCTTTCATGTAGCTTTTCTTTTTCTCTTCTCGATTTTTGAAGAATGGAAACGTTGCTATGCCAACAATTCATAAGCAATGTTAGTAGATAATAAATCTTCTACTTCGAAATTAGTTTAACGCGATACAAGCCAATGTAAATCCTCGTCTATCGATTTTTTACTCGATTAAACGTTATATTATTATTCGATATACGTGTCGAGCCACTAGAACTCCCTATTTTAAGAAGCGAGACGAACAATAAGCCCATCGTGTTTCTTGTACACAACCTCGATTTATCGCATACTTTCCCATCATAACTTGCATATTGTTTACTCATTTTTAACGGGTTTGACATAGAAAATACCAGAAAAAAATGGAAGGAAAAAAATCACGGATCGATCCTTATCAAGTTTTTATAAATTCTGTTTGAAATACGATGACCGTCCATATTCTCAAAACTATTTTCCTGTTGTAGAATAGAAAATAATATTTTACAACCCAACACGCGTTTCGAATATATATATTTCCCTCTCTACAAAAAATAACAGGAAAAAAGAAGAATATTCGCGAAATTAACCAGCATAACGCGGAAATTACTTTATGCATAACTTAACACGGTATTAAATAACAGCGATATGTTCATTTATTCACCGACATTTTTGTTTTCAATTATTTATAAGAGAGAATTTAATCAAAACTCGCGTGTTAAATTTTTAACGCCGATAGAAAACTGTTTAAGAAATTATGAATAAACTGGGAAAATATTTTAATATTTCAAAAAGCGTAAAGGATGCACAAACACTTTTGGAAGCGTGTATATGCATGTTTTCGGATTAATGGCGAAGCAGTAAATTTTAGCAAATCGGTTACGCATTGGCGAAAGAGAGAGACTTTAAAAATCATTAAAATTTGATATTTGTTATTCAAAACCCGAAAACTTATTTAAACTGATGCGACTTAATTAACTGTTAGATTTCGACTTTATAAAGCATCTTCCTTCCGTTTTATATATTCAAGACTCGTAGGAGTTACAACCACCACCACCAACAGATTATACAAACTCGTATTCACTTGACAAATACCGCTTAATACTAATTTTCTAAAGGGAATTTCGATAATGGCAAAAATATAATTCTAAAATAACGCTTTTAAAATTATTTTTTTAAAAGATGATGCCACACTTATGTTTTCCTATCATTATTCCTACTAATGAGATTTTTTTTTTTCTTTTAAATAGAGTTAGAAGGACACGGATTCATCTGATCTCCATTAAATTCGTGTTCCGGGTTCTTCGTTTTAAATTCTGAACTGTTTAAAAATCTAATTAATTTTTTTTTTAATTTATAAATTTTAAATTGTAAACATGTCAAGAAAAATAAAAGGAAAAAAAAACGAGAGAAGCAAATTTACTAAATTAAACATTTAAAGATGACTTTTTAAAAAGTGTTTGTTAAAGGATACCAAGATGCTTCGAATAAAATCGAATTCGGTAATTCAAAAATCGATTAATCGAATATTGTTTTAAGTATTCATATAAATCGATTTTATTTTAAACTGTGTGCGAGCAAAAATTTATTCTTTTTGTAACACGAAACCCGCCGCTTTTATATAGTTAAAGTTAGTTCAAAGAAAGAATGGATAAAAAGTTCTTAAGGCAAAAGTGTGGTGCAGTTTCTTCGATTCTGGATTTTCTTTCTTTATCTTCATTTCCGGCAAATCCTTCTTTACCTGTTATCATCATCTCCTCTCCGAATCGTTCCTTCCAAGATAGTTCTAGAACGAGAGAGAGAGAATAACATCATGTGATGTACTTAACCAAGTTTTTTTTTCTTTTTTCATGCTCGTACAGTAACACCATTTTAACTTCGAAATATTATTTTAGTAAACAAATTTTTGAGTAATAGATCGATATTTTTTTTTCCTGCATGGGAAACGTTTAAATTTCCATAAAAACTTCAGTTAAATTGAGATATGTTTGCCGGTCGGATGTAGCGATAAGACGTGTTGTTCTGTCTCGCTGCATAAGAAAAGGAATGAGCCAGACAGAAAATTGTAGGGCTTTGGAGTAGTCAAGGTCATCAACCTGCTAGAAGGGACAGTCCCTTGTCAAGTGTGCGATAAGTGTCTGTACAATGACAGCTCTTTATAGTTCTTGATTCTCTTTTTTTTTATATGCGCTTGTTTGACGCTACAAAACTTGGTAACTTCTTCTCTCTCTTCTTTAATATCCGTTTCTCGCTTCGAATGTTGTAGATCGGAATAACTTTCTGAAACCATCTTCTATACAGTTTAAAGAAGAAAAAAAATATTCTGCGCGTTTATGGTATTTTATAAGTCACTATATAATACTTTTTGCCTTCTTTTTACGTGGCAAATGCACGTTTAAATGGATTTGGAAGGCGCGTATGCATATTTATTTAAATGCAAATCGGATTCTTCTATTTCTTTAAGCCATTATACTAAAAATATAAATGGCGATATAGATCTATAGCATTTTCTTGCATTTTTTCTCTCTCTCTCTCTCTCTCTCCCTTCTTTAAATCGATATATAGAAAAACTAAATAACACAATCGAGAAAAATATAAGTGCTTTTACGGTATTTAATTTTGACAGTTTAAAAAAAAATAAAAAATAATGCGGAATACAAAATGCATTTTTCGTGTTTATCGATTTTTTTTTTCGGACTGGAAAAAATCGATTTTAAAAAAATTAAATCGAGCGATTAGTTTCGAAGTAAATTTTTTTTTTTTAAATAATCGTGAGAAATTATTATCGATTTTAAAGTATTTATAAAATATGATATGATTAATATCAAAATAATTATTTTATTATTAAATATAAAGAAACAAATTATTGATAAATAGATTGAAATTACATGATTTTTCAAGCAGTAATCATTTTTCAAGGCATTATAAGATTTTCAAATAACAAAATGAACAATATAAAAAAAGTGAAATCAAAATAAAATGCACAAAAGAAATTTTGCTGCAATTAATAAAATGAGAAATATCTCTGGCATGTAAAGATTGTCAAAATTAAAATCTTCTGTCCAGATATATGCATAATAATCGTTGATACAGTGAAACCCCGCTCGTGCGTTCCCGTATCGTACGACTTTCCCGCTTTAAACATCTATTTTCGGAGGTCCGAGCATTTTCCTAAACATGCAATGTAAAACTTTCCCTCTTCCTACGTTTTAATTATATAACTTTTTATTATGACGTCATCAGAGTTTCCGGTTTCGTGCGTTTTCCCGGCTCGTTCGACTTTTCGGGCCGGTCCCCGAAAAGTTTCAAAATCGGGGTTTCACTGTATATGCTTATTGATCAGAACCATCAGAGATTGCATAAACGTCATTAGAAATATCAGATATTGCAGACTGAAATTTTTCATATGAATTAATTCTCAAGTAGGGGATCTATGATATAATCTTAAATTATAAAATAGAAATAGAGTGAAATAAAAATATCTGATCTGATACTTTAGGAAAAGTCATTCTGTAGATGTAATAGTGACATTTTTAAAACTATCTAAAAATGTTTCAGATTTGGCCTATGGTACTTTTAAATATTTTTTTCTGTTTATTTATACTTTGCATCTATATTGTAATAGTTTGTGTATTGAAATAATCTGAAATTTTAATATTAATTTTTTTAATTTCTATCATTTGGCACTGACTTCATTATATCATATATATTATTTTCTTCACTTTTAGTATTGATACTCCTGGTGTTATTCAACGAGTATCAAATCTCTTCAAAGGGCATCCTGAATTAATAGTTGGATTTAATACATTTTTGCCACCTGGTTATAAAATTGAAGTTCATTCAAATGATCAAGTGAATGTTACTATGCCAAATTCAAATTCTGCACCAACAAGTAATCCAACTGGTTTGTCACCAGCTAATGTACCAGCACCAAGTAATTCTAGCAATCAGAATTCTTCATCTCAAGCAAATTTTCCATCTCACATTTCACAGAATAGTCATACCAATACACCTTCTCCAGTTATTGGAAACAAGGTAAGATATTACATTTTATTATATTACATATTGGGAGTACAAATTATTTCAGTCTGTTTTCAAAAGATGGCTCTGGCTGTTATGAATGTTTCACAGTGACAGCCGATTTTGGTGGTTTCAGAGAGGTTAGACATCTGTCAATAATAATCAGTTTATATCACTTTGAGCTTCATACAAAAACCTTGTTTTTTACTGTGTTGAATATATCAACTTTTGTGTTAACTAAGCAGCATTTGCAGGAGGTTTTAGTTTTCTGCTATAATTGGAAGAAAAGTGCAGCTGAAGTGCATCGAATGCTTGTGGAAGTTTATGGTGACAATGCTCCAATTGATAAATCATGTAGGGAATGGTTTCGATGTTTCAAGAATAGTGATTTAAGCTTTGAAGACAAGCCTCGCTCTGGACAGCCAAAAATTCGAAGACAAAGAATTGGAGGCATTACTCGATGAATATCTGAGTCAAATGCAAGAGGCGCTTGCAGAATCATTTGGAGTCATTCAACAAGCATTTTTCGTACGATTGAAATCCATGGGAATGATTCAAAAGCAAGGCAATTGGGTGCCTTATGAACTGAAACTGAGAGATGTTGAAAGCAATTTTTCACTTGCGAGCAGCTGATTCAAAGGGTTTTTTACATCGGATTGTGACTGGGGATGAGAAATGGATATTCTACGACACTCAACAGATCCGACACATCAGGCTCATCTTGTATTCTGAGACAGGCCAAAAGGCCGCTCCCCTGCTCCACCTACTAGGGTACTACAGGGTACTTTACGTCTGCGAGAATAATCTCGGCTTAATCATAGCCTGCCACCTCCTGTACACGAAGCAAATGAAATACAAATACAGTGGACTCATTCAGGTTTGCCAGGCCTAGGGGGAAGAAGGCCACAGTCGTATCTCGTGCACTGTGTCGCTGAAGCGATCTTTACATTGCCAAGAATGACCTCCATCCACAGAGGGAGCGAAGACACAAAGAGGCTGTACAGATACTCCTCACTTAACGACCTACCTGTTTAAAGTTTTGTCCACCACTGTTATTTATTTCATTAAGCTCGGCTCTTCGTGATATTTTATCGCTAACTTAATCGAATTTTATATGGAAATTAGATAGCGGTATTACAATTTACTGAGTATCTAGAAACAATAAAGTAGTAGTAAAATAAATCATAATAAATAAATAAATATATTTTATTTTTTAGTCCTACCTTCCGAAGGAGAATGTGATTCTACTATTTTTTGGCATAAATAATTTATTTATAAGTTCTGTACTCTCGAGAATATAATGATTTCTATTTTTCATAATAAGTCCCCTCCTACAGTTTTTTATTCTCGCGGCCAGACAAAAATGACAAAAATATAACATTCCAGCGTGACATTATAAGACGGATATTGTTTATAGCATTATAAATGTTAGCTATATCAACAGCGAAGCAAAATATAACGACTTTTAAAAACTTTTGCCTTATAAAGTTATATTTTTTCGGTACTAAATCTTTTATTATACAATACCAGATTTAGAATGTAATAATGGTAGTTACTGTTAGAAATTTTCGGGTCCGATAATGGAATAATTATGTTATTAGATCTAGAAATGTTTGGAAAAAAATAATTACGCATATAAATAATTAATAATATTTTTTAAATTTAATAAAAAATATAAATAATGGTATACAAACTCAGTTATAACGAATTTATGTTTTTCGTTTGTTAGCGGAAATGGGAATTCAAATTAGTTGTTGATTAATACATCGATGGACTTGATTTATTATTGCCTAACAAATTTCTTCCATATGTATACAATCCGTGATAAAAACAAATAATACAATATAAAAGATCTTTCTCGGTGAAAAGATTAGGAACCACCGATTAAGGATAACATTCCATCTAGCCGTGTACTCGTAATTCGCACTACAGAGCGCACTGATCTGTTCATTAATTAATGAAGATACCTCCCCGGTTCCCCATTTTAATTATTTCACCAACTCCGAAGGGAGGTATCCTTTTAGCCACGCAATTATTGTTGCAGCGAATGTTCTATCCAATCATTTTTATCCGATACTCGTCCAAACTGTAACGCGAGGGGAATCGTACTCTAGATTAATTAGTTTATATGGTTGCGCTAACATATGTTCGTTGTTATAAGTCCAGTCGAGACGGTCTGTACACCAAACTCTTCTCGCATTGTAGCGAATATTATACATACGTAAAAGTTCTTCCTGGTCGCATTCCAACGGTATAGATCAGATATCGTATACGGTACAATATAATAGTTTGTTCGGATAATCGGATGTGGTCGAGCGCTCGCACTTTGGAACGACAGATGATGCCGTTAGATGGAATTTCTTCCGACCAATACTTAGATTTCTAAGGTATAAGAAATACATAATGTACAGCACTTACAAATATTTTATATCTCGTGTCGCTGCTAAACCTATATCTGAATACATCGATGGTGTTCATTGGCATTACCCGTTGCTTGTTTTTCTGCAGTTTGTAACCGATTCAAATTCAGCACCACACAATGTATTAAAACAGGAAGTCATTCGGGACCGCTTTGTCTGCCATCAATTTGATCATTTTACATTTCTGTTTTTATTTTTTTTTCTATCCAACGAATCTCCGCCCACTAGAATTATCGTAAATAAATGTTAATAAAGCGCTATATTTTTGTTTTTCAGAAGTATCGTCGATCGGTATCTTTCCTAAAAAACGATAAGTTCTTTTTCAAATTACCGATCATGTTCCTTTAAGGGTCTTCATATTAGTCGGTTGTTTATTTAGAGAAAAAATTTTAAAATAGAAAATAAATAAATATTGAATAAATTTGTATTTGTTTAGATTTATTTTGGAATATAGAGTAAATTCTTTAACTTTCGTCCACCGCCACCTTATTTATATATATATATATGATGGAGGATCTGCCATACATAACAATACCGCATACAGAAGGTACGAGATTCAAAAATAATGACAATTGCTTTTGGGAAAAGTCCAACGTTACGGTCGATAAGAAAAAGAGGAAAACAAAAGACTCAATAGAGGAACCGAGAAATTTTATGGGGAATGCTTCTATTATAAGAAACAAATAATAACTAATTCTTCCATTCATTACGGTAGCCCAGTGGTTCTCAAACCTTTTTTCCGTCGAGGAACAGCTTTTAATATTTTAAAATTTGACGGCGCATCTAAATATTTTAAATAATAATTTAGATTTAACAACGAATTTTTATTAACACATTATTGTATTTATTCTTATTTATTACATTCAGATTACAGAAATACTCATTCTTATTTATTACATTCGGATTACAGACATACTCGTACACCGGATCATTAAATGGTGGCCCTTATTAAGTTATAGCGCCACCCGCGGATTTTGTCTCTTTAGAGAAATTATAATTTTTTAATTTAATTTAATTCCTTAATTTTTAAATTCTGAATAACGACAAAAAATTTTGGCTGTGGTAGAAATTCGAGGCTTAGGTTTTTCTAACCATACCCAATTTATAGGAATCGGTACAGTGGTTCGACAGCAAAAAGGATATCCAGCCAACCACGTTTCAGTATTAATATTATACACGATTCGTATATATTACATACATACAATTCTTATACTACACACAATTGATTCTTGATTTTTCGCGGCACAATGGTTGAGAATAACTGCGCTAGCCGTTCAGCCAGTGTTTCGAAATTAAACGAAAAGTGTTTTTCCCAGTCCAGTATTAGATTTGCTTAAAGATAATTTTCTGCTCGAAACGAGATAAATGATTATATGAAAATTAGAACTTACTGTTTAACCGAGATAGATGGTTTCTAGCCACACGCCGAAACTTCTGGAAAATGTTTCTAAAGTTTAACACTATTTTCGCGAAAAAACTGCTATAGGACTATATTCTTATTTACGCATATATCGGCTGTAGAAAGACATCAATTCGGCCTTAAACTCCTCGGTTTGTCAAATTTACCAAACGTTCATCTATACTTTACTATATCCTAAGTATTCTATACAGTTCCGAGAAACATCGATTATATATAAAGTACTGCTTTATTCTTTGTTGGAAATAGAAGGTGATCTATAGAAAAAAACGCCGACAGAATATCAGTTTACTGGAAAAAGATATTGTAAAGTCATATTTTCAATCTTTTATTCGATTTAGATATTTTACACGGTCTGATTTAAAATTATTATTTTTTCGACCAATCCATCGAAGGCGAATTATTAGTTTAGGAAGGCCAGTATTCCTCCACAGTTCTGTCCAATTCGATTTAATCCGTGCTTTCGTTGGTACCGAATCGGATATACTGGGTTTTAAGCAGTAAAGTGGAGTCTTCTCTTCTGGATTCCCATTCTAAATTCCTTCCGAGAACGACATTCCGGATAAAAATGTGTTTTATTCATGGTTAACGGGCCCATCTACCGCGCATTCTATCTCTAGTTAAAAAAAAGTATATAATATATTTTTAAAAATTTTAATATTGGCATTTGTTCTACCTATAATAAATTACTGTATTTTATACTTTCGGGAATGTAATTTTTACGAGTTTAATAAGCGAATATTTATCATATATATTAGAGAGTAATATACATTTAATAAAGAATAACTCGATTATAAATTTTGAAAATTTTACCACAGAAATTCAATTTTGTGTGGTAACTATAACGCGTGTGTTTTTTTTCGTCTTTTTTACAGCTCCACTAATAACTATACGGAAATATTTACGTCGACTGGACAATGTTACGTATTGTTTGGCAAGAGGAAAACTCGTTAAAATCGTCTAGCCGCCAACTTTTCTAGCGCCAGGCAATTTTTATTAGGTACAGTTAAAGCGCGTAATCTACGAATGGAAAAATAGCCGAGAATTTTTTATTTAACGAATCTAGAGTAGGATGGTAAGCGGATAACGATTCTAAAATAATCTGTAAAAACTTATAAGGAAAAAAATTCGATTTTACAGTTTTGGTGTCGGATCTTTGGCTTATACTAACATATATAAATATTACGAGCGCGGCTTATCTGATGGTGCCAGTTATCTACACAAACATTTTCCCAAACGGCCGAGTCGGACAGGCGCTTCTCTCTTATCGATTGGCATAGGTCGAGACGTTCCGACCTCATCCGGCTCTTGGGCTTATTTATTAAGGCGGTGGGGACGAAAAGGGGCCACAACTAATACCGGCCCCTCGCTACCGATATTTTTTCCATCTAGCATTAATTGGTAGGGATGACCGGGCGCCCTTTTCCTCCGTCTGGAAGATTTCCACCTCCGTCTCCGGATAAGTCGCTTCAGCGCTTCCTACCAGCGACTTAACTGCCCGTAGTCGTTAGTGGCTCCGGTCGGTCGCGTTTCTAGAGGAGAGAAGAGACGCGCCAAAAACACTAACAACCGTCTAAGCCGTCGCCTCTGGCTTGGCGCTATACTGCTTTTATTTAGTCGGATTGCGTATTTTTGAACAGCGAATATTATCATCGTCATTGACTATTATGAAGTTTTACTGCGTTTGGCGCGGCCTTAAATCCAAACGAAGGTGATGACCCGTCGTTCCAATCGATCCACCGGCCAAGATGGAACTGAGGCGAAGAAATCCAAAGGTTTTTCTGTCTTTTTCGACCGCTTTCATTACTACTCTTCCTCTAGTGGCCCTTCTTCGCCAGGAATCTTAAACTCCGTCCTCGACTTACGCTATTTTCTTCTCATTTCTTCCTTCCTTTCTGTCTTTTCGACCGCTTTCATTACTACTCTTCCTCTAGTGGCCCTTTTTCTCCAGGAATCTTAAACTCCGTCCTCGACTTACGCTATTTTCTTCTCATTTCTTCCTTCCTTTTCTACGGGTTAAACCGCCCTCTATTTCTGTTACAAATAAATATCTTTTTCGACCGGAATACGCCACCTAATTTCGAAATGCCGGCGGAAATATATACAGTATACACTAGCGGGCCAATGAAAGTTACGTATGCGGTGTAAAACCGATACCACCTCTACTCGAAGCCTGATGTCGGAGTTCGTGACGTCATCAGTAGTAGGCCATTCGTAGATATAGTTTGCGTGGAAGTTAATTTAATTTACTCGATAAAATATCGAAAATACAGAATTTTTTATTTTTATTTTGTTCGTTTTATGATTTTCTTTTATAAATCGATAATAATCACTTCTTCGTATAAAGTAGGCCTATACGAAATTGATAAATACGTATATATGTATAAACTCTTTATCGTAATTAGAATATATTAATATATATTATCGTCTTACCATCAATTTACAAAATTTTAACATGAAAATTTCATTGGTCAAAATGCGATATAATTAAATAAACAAATTAAAGAATATTTTATTTAGCGTATTCGAGAATTTCGAGTTTCCTTTTCTTTTTAGAACAATTTGTCATTCTTCATTAAACAAAAATTTTTCAGAAATGTATTACACGCGGTCCATAAAATCGTCCTCGTTGTATTTTCAGTATCGTGAAAATACCTTGTTCGCGATAAGGATCATTAAAAGCAAAACCATACTTAAACAGTTTGTCAAATGTATAATTTGTTAAAAATTTTCTTTGATTTTCGAGGCTCAAAAACCAACTTTCTTGAAAAGATACAAATTTGTTTAAGATTATATATGTACAGTGAATCTCTCTATGTTGGACACATTTGGTTCCTTCGAAATGTATTCAAATTAGAGAGATGCCCAACATAGAGAGATTCATAAAATCAAAATTTTTCCTAAACATACTAATCACTAAATTTTTGTGTCGAATGCAAGCCTTTATTCGAATCAAATT
Organism: Olivierus martensii; assembly: GCA_000484575.1. NCBI lineage: Eukaryota > Metazoa > Arthropoda > Arachnida > Scorpiones > Buthidae > Olivierus > Olivierus martensii. The sequence continues at coordinate 61,596 of AYEL01046376.1, forward strand.
GTATACCTATTATTATTTTAAATAAAAACTCAAAAACGTTAAATACACACTTTGTCAGTGCTTTGAACATAAGAAGTATCTATTTGAAAAGAAGTTTGTAAGTAGAGTTTGCTTTTTTTATGTTTAATTTATACTTCGTCCACATATTTTCAATTTTATTTTTTCTTATATCAAATAGAGTTTCAACAATCTCTGGTTGTACAGTGAATCTCTCTATGTTGGACACATTTGGTTCCTTCGAAATGTATTCAAATTAGAGAGATGCCCAATATAGAGAGATTCATAAAATCAAAATTTTTCCTAAACATACTAATCACTAAATTTTTGTGTCGAATGCAAGCCTTTATTCGAATCAAATTGTATACCTATTATTATTTTAAATAAAAACTCAAAAACGTTAAATACACACTTTGTCAGTGCTTTGAACATAAGAAGTATCTATTTGAAAAGAAGTTTGTAAGTAGAGTTTGCTTTTTTTATGTTTAATTTATACTTCGTCCACATATTTTCAATTTTATTTTTTCTTATATCAAATAGAGTTTCAACAATCTCTGGTTCATTATTAGAAAATGATTATCATTCAAATTCCTCTACATATTTCAAAACTGTTTCACCATCATTCGGTTCCTCTTCCAACAAAGCCTCTATACGAATTATACTGGATATAACTTTCTTCAATTAAATCACTGGCTGTAAAATTTTCATATTCATGATGGATAAGGTATCGTCAAAATCTGTAAAATCTTCAATTAAAATTTTATGATGATAGTTCTGGGAAAAGCACACTGTTCTTCTCCTAGGTCAAAGTTATCGATCTCTCGCATTCCTTCCTCAGTGAAATCTATAAAGAACCCGACTTTTTTAAAACATTTCTGAATAGTTAATTGAGAAACTTCTTGTCGCGCAACATAAATCCATCTCACTGTATCCAGAATAGTAAATGATCAACAACTCGCTTCTTTTGATTCCATAAGATTTGAATTTATAAATTCAAAATCGAACTGCCATCGATTATTATATATTTTTTATTAGGTATAAAATATTTCCATCGATTTCGAAACGATTGAATTATTAATGGGGTAATAAAATTTCTTATTTTATAAAATAAGACATTAAACATAATAGGAAGAATAAGAAATTAATGATTTTATTTTCCCATAAATAATATAAATTATTTTTATCGCATACTGTTCGATTAGATTTACCACCAGTTAATGTTCGCTTATTGATTTCTTTTTCACTGTTTTTTAAATGTAATTTAAACAAAATAGACTTTAAATTGAGTTATTAAAAGAACATTCTGAATGCTTTATAAATTATATCTACTCATTCTTAATTAGAGTAATACTCTATTACAGTACTAGATCTACGTGATACTGTATTTACTGAGGAAAAATAACATCCTGTGATTCTTTCTTAGCCAATCTCTTCATTTAAACTCTCAGTCCTGAAAAATTTTGTAATGCGTACTACAAATTTTTGCTGTTACTCATCTTGTTAGAGTTCTAAAACTAAAAAATTTCTTTTATTTTCTGTTGTTTTGTTGTTGCGCAACAAAACAAAAGAATTGAAAAATATTAAATAGATTAAGCACAAAAATTTAAACTGTGTTTTCCCTATAGGGAACTCCGGGACTGAAAAGGTTAAAGTATTTTTGGAAAGTTTTAATGACAAATATCGAATACGACTAGAATTTCGATAATTTATCATTTATAATCTCTACTTTTCTAGAAAAATAATTTTGTTCAGCATGCATTCGTGCGATTTATGAAAAGATGAAATATAAACTCTTCATTTATTTATTTACCTATGAATCTATCTATATATATATATAACTTATAGAGAGAGAGAGATAGTAGTTGTTTATAAGTGAATATTGAAGCTGTTGTATGGTTAAATGACAGCCTATTAAACTATTTGTAATTTTTTTGAGTTGAAGGATGTTTTGATTTTGATTTATCTGTACTACCTATAGAAAATAGATTGAAAATATATTTATGTATCTTATTGAATTGTATATTGCTGTTATATTTGCATCAGGCCCAGAATTCAAAGAACATTTTTGTGAATATATTTGTGATGTATCCTACAACAGACCCACTACAAAACCAGGAAGATATTATCCTAATATTATCATCTTCAAATGGAATGAAGCTTCAATTCTTGATAGCAGTTCAAATCAAGTTAAGGAATAATGAATATATACAAAGTTACAAAGAAAAACATGAACTCAGTTAACTGCCAAGAGTGCAACTCACTTTTTGTACTTTGGAAGTTATGCCTTAATAATTATGCTTAAATTTTATGATTTTTATTTAATTATTAATTTTTCAGTTTTACATTATTCCTTGAGATAAAAACATTCAAATATTTTATAAAATATCCTAACCTAAAGTTCCTGTTTGATTTCTGATGACGGTATGATTTTTATTTCAGGAAAAATTAGTTAAAAATTATAATCTAATTATTAAATACTAGGTAATTCCACCTTAGTCAAAACTTAATTAATTAGCTATTAATCCAACAGATGGTGGTGGCATATAGCTTTGATTTAAAAAATTATTTAAAAAAATTTTTCAGTTTAATTCCAAATTATTATATTAGGATTAATTTTGCTTTTGAATTTATTATTTTTTTTTACTAAAAATGATGTAAACTAAAAAGCACTTTTTTTGTTTATTTTAGATCTTTTCAATGACTAAAAGAAAACAAATTTTGTAGGATTAAAAAAACTTTAATTAAATCTCAGATAAAAATGTTTTTAGTTTGCCTGTTTGCTTGCATTATCAAATATGAATAAAATTAAAAATAGTTTCTTGCAAGCAAAATACAGTGGTATCTTTGTTAACGATGGCCTCGGATAACGACGTACTTGGTTAACGATGAGTGGCTGTAAGAAAAAAATGTTTTGGTTAACGATGCAGACTTTGGTTAACAATTCCTGATTATGTGAACTTCCGACAAAATAGAGCTCTGTAAAACAACTTGACATCACGTGATTCATTAGCTCAGCTGTTAATTGTTGTTATTTTTTTTTATCACAATTCAAATCTGACATCATCATTATTAAAATTAATAAAATTATAACCATATAAAAATATATTTAACTAAAGGATAATTAACATTTAATAATTAAAACAAATTATTTAATTAATGAAAAATAGACGTGCAACATTTCACTAGTTTTTAGTTTCTTAAAGATGATACATCAGTTCACTAGTTTTTAGTTTCTTAAAGATGATTTCTAGACGATTGCGGTTCACTAGCTTTTAGTTTCTTAAAGATGATTTCTAGATGATTATTATGGAACAGTTCACTAGTTTTTAGTTTCTTAAAGATGATTTCTAGATGATTATTAATTAAATTCTGCAAACAAAGTCTGATTCTATTGTTTGTTTGTGTTATATTATTAGTTTTTAGTTTCTTAAAGATGATTTCTAGACGATTATTATTTTACTAGTTTTTAATTTCTTAAAGATGATTTCTAGACGATTATTATTTTAAATATTTTTAGTTTCTTAAAGATGATTTCTAGATGATTATTATTTTAAATTATGTGAACAAAGTCTGATTCTATTGTTTGTGTTATATACTTGACACCTGCAACTTTTAGTTTTTTAAAGATGATTTCTAGACGATTATTATTTTAAATTCTGAAACAAAGTCTAATTCAATTGTTTATTTGTGTTATATATTACTTGACAAAAGTCTGATTTTATTGTTTGTTTGTGTTATATATTAATTGACACCTGCAAGTGGTGTGAGCTGATTCTATCATGTGTATGTTATATATTACTTGACAACTGCAAGTGGTGTGACATCGCAGTTTCGGATTCCATTAGAAGAAGAAAAAACTTCTGTCCAAGATCCTACAGTTCATATAGATAATAAATCGGCAAGTGTGTGTCACTGTTCATTTGTCATCAAAAGACAAAATCAAGTATTATGTATATAATAATTGTTGAATCTATTAAGCTGCTAATCAGTGTTTCTGGGTTCGTTTGTCAAAAACTCCAAAGTGAGCCCAATTGTCCTTCTGGTGAAGATTGATAATTAAAAACTGTTTTCATGAACAATTCATTTTATTAATGTTAATTTTTTTTTGTAGTAAATATAATAAATAAATGATATTGTCCATATTTTTAGGATATTTAAATGAGTTTTATCTGCATTTTTAATACTTACTATGATTGTGGGAAGGAGCTGGAACGAATTAATCAATTTTCAATTAAATCCTATGGAGAATTGTGCCTTGGATAATGACTGTAATCCTGGAACAGATTAATTTCATTAACCAAGGTACCACTGTATATTTCTTATATATACTTATGAGATTTGATTAAAGTTCTGCCTTATAGAGCTTGTTTTGTCAACATATAATTTTTCTATAATTAGATCTTTTTATTACTGTAAATAATAAAAATATATTAAAACTGAACATTAAGCTAAAGATTTGTTTTCATTCCAAATGAAAATTTACACCAACATTAAATTCTTCCTGCTATATTTATTAACATACTGTACATGCTGTACATATTTGTTCTATGATCTGTTTCTGTTTAATAATTATTTATTTAGTTTACATTTTTCATGCTATAATGAATTACTATAGAACTTTAAAAATGTAAATTGCAAAAATAAGGATTTTTGTAGAAACTAAAACAATTTTATTGAAATATATTCAATTTTGTATATGTTACCATCAGCAACTCAATTGTGTTATTGGCATTGATCTTGAAATTGTTGATATGTGATATACATTTTTGTTTTTATTTATAATTATTTCATATCAATGATAGTTTAAATTTAAACAAACAGATGATGATGATGCTTATTGAATAAAATTTTAAAAATTAAAAATTTAATTTTATAGTCATGTTGAGAGTAATAATTTATTTAAACTAAAATAAATATTAATAATTTGTTAAGCTTTTAAGTACAACAATAAGGGTAAAATTATCTGCAATTTTTGAATTGTTTATACTTTTTATAAATTTTATTTCATGAGATTTTTTTAAACAAAAATATTTTTTCATATTTAACAATTATTATTTAATTTAATATGATAAATTAATTAAAGATATATATCTTATAAATCAATAGAATCATTTTTGTTAAAATAATTGCTTTTAGAATTTACATTACATTGCTCCATTCAGTTATAGATGTATAACTCAAGCTGTTCGACTACCGAAAGTGCTTCAATAAAGAAAGTTTGATTTTGATGAAATACATGAGTTTTGTCCCTCCTCGAAGAGCTTGAGTTATACATCTTTAGTTGCTTTTATATGTAAATAAATCATTTATTATGAATAGCTAAATTGAAGATTTTTTTTTCATTTAAAATATAGTAATGGCAAGTTCAAAATTAAATGAAGAAAAATTAGAGAAAAAATTTCAACTTGTCACAAATTCTCAAGATAGTATCCAGACGTTATCCTTATGGATTTTATATCATAAATCACAGCACAAGAAGATAGTGGACATATGGCTTAAAACGTTCAAAAAATGTAAGTTATGTTAATAAATATCAAAATTTTAATATATTGCAAAATATAATATATTCTTTAATTAACAATACTATTAAACTTATGAGGGCCTGGCCCTCTAGGGTTCGGGACCCCATCCCCCGCGTTTGATGAAACTTGTATGGCGGCCGTTATTCGGCAATCTATACTTAGCTCTATCCTGAGCCATGGCAGAAAGGAAGGCACCAAAAATTCCATAGTAACTCAATAACTTTATTAATACGTTAGAAACAGACAATACCAAAAAATGATTACTTTTTAGTTTTCTTTCCTGGCGACTGTAACCTTCGCTCAAAAAAACCAATTGTCCATTAAAGCGAATACATAATGCACAAGTCCATAACAGACGAAGACAAATCCACAGGACGATCACGGACATCGAACGCGCCACCAGTCGCCAGCCACACCAGGAACAACCGTCTCGATCGTGACACCACCTGTCACCTTTATCTTCCAAAACATTTACATAATATCAAATACAATTTTTTTTTTTTTTTACAAAATTTTATAACAATAAAAAAAAATCTTCCAACAATCAATATTTATTAATTTATATTTATATTAAGTTAATTTTATTTCACATTCTCCGTATTATTTTACTTCAATCAATCTTTATTAATTTATATTTATATTAAGTTAATTTTATTTCACATTCTCCGTATTATTTTACTTTAAACTTTATTTCCAGTCACCAATCCCGCACAACATGGCGGCTCCCACAACGTTCCGGCGTCTCCTCACAAACTGCTTCAACTAAGACTACTTAAATACATAAAAACACAGCACTTCTTGCAGTAAAGTGCTTGTATTTAAGCTAATAAATTTAGTTTGATACTTTACTGCAAGAAGTGCTGTGTTTTTATGTATTTAAATATTCTTTAATACTAAATTATGGAGTTTATAGATAATATTGTATATATTATAATTTACTTTTTAAAAACCTTTTGATATTGATAAGCAAATTGACTATTGAGACTATGTTATAGACTTTGTTGTTATTCAAAGTCTATAACATAGACTTTGACAATGTTATAGACTTTTGAAAAATTAATACTTCAATTATCAAAACTATAAGAAAAACTTCCATTTGGAGTACTAAATATAAATTATCTGAATTATAAGCACAATGTTTAAAGTGGAAAATAATACACAATTTCACTGAAGCGCTTTCAACTTTAATAAGTCATCATCAGCAACAAGGAAAGTTACATGTTCAAACAACAGAACAGAACTTAAGAACATAAAATTATAAAATTATAGAACGCATGAACATTACAAAATTTGAAAAATTCAAAATAGTCACTACGTCAGAGTAAGACGTTGTATAAATATATACATTAATTAATTAAATTAAATAAATTACAAATATATAAACGTATAAAAAACGTATAAAATATAACATATTATATATTTTATACGTTTAAAATATAACATAACGTATAATATGTTATATTTTATACGTTTTTTATACGTTTATATATTTGTAATTTATTTAATTTAATTAATTAATGTATATATTTATACAACGTCTTACTCTGACATAGTGACTATTTTGAATTTTTCAAATTTTGTAATGTTCATGCGTTCTATAATTTTATAATTTTATGTTCTTAAGTTCTGTTCTGTTGTTTGAACATGTAACTTTCCTTGTTGCTGATGATGACTTATTAAAGTTGAAAGCGCTTCAGTGAAATTGTGTATTATTTTCCACTTTAAACATTGTGCTTATAATTCAGATAATTTATATTTATTAATACTTCATATCAATATTGGATTTACTGTAATTGAATTTTGGTTTATTAAATCGAGATTTTATTGTATTACCGGTATATTTTTTGTTAAAAATTTGACTTTTTACTGCAGTGTAAGAATTAGTTAAAAAAGTTTAAAATTTTTTGTTTATAGTATAACTACATTATTCAAAGTTAGTAGTTTATCACTATGAAATTTGAGAATCTAGAATTTTGTAATTTTAAAGTTTATCATCTACTAGAGAACTGCCTGGAATCCAAAGGTTAAATGAAAGGTTGCCTAATTCACCCCTGCAAGTAAAGAGGATAATTCTATCATTTAAGACACATGAATACAGGATGCTAGCGAAAGCCCTAAAGATGAATAACACAAAGTGCACATACAAAAGACCACCGACGATCTTTAGTCTAGTGAGATACGATAAAAAGAAAAGAAGGAACGAACTAGAATCAGGTGTTTATAGGATCCCTGTCGACAACATACAAGACCGGAGAAGGGAGGTATACATAGGCGCCATGAAACGGAACTTTAAGGATAGGCTAAGCGAACACAAGAACAACGTACGAAAAGGCGTACCTGCAACAGCATTAGCCCAAAGGGCCCTTGAGAAAGACTTAAGAATCTTATGAAGGAAGCAAGGATTACCAAAAAAGTGCAAGTCCAGGGAGATCTATGTACATTGGAGAAAATAGAAATCCTAAGAGCAGCAGAACAAGAACAGGTCATCAACGCTCAGCAAGCAGAGGAGTTTTCCAAAGCCTGGAGATATGAGATCCGTAGATCTAGTATGCGAATTTAAGCATCCGATTTTATGTACCAGATGTTTACTATTGTTTTATTTATTCTAATACTTTGTTTATATTTTTATTCTAATATTATGTTATATTCCAATAGTATTGTTTTATTTATTCTAATGTTTTATTAATTAACATTGTAATTTTTAAGCTATATTTTAATACGTAATATTTTGTTAAACAGTCTATTTGTCATACTATATTTTTCCTGAAATGTTCTTCGGCTTTGTTGATCTTTGAAATGTCTAATGACGTTCTATTTTGGAATGTTTGTTTAAAAACTCTTGTATTCTAAAACGCATGTAACTGAGGACGGTAAAAAAGAAATATACCGAAAACGTTTTTATGTTTATTATGTTTAAGTAATAAAACTTGTTTTTTCTTGACTGCTGGTTAGTGCTGTTGAAAATATTGAACCTTCGTAATTTTAATGTTGAAAAATAGTTCATTAACTGTATAAATCTAATAAAGAAATAAACTTTTATCATAATATTTAGCTACTATTTACTAATTTGAAAAAATATATGTTTTATAATTTCAAATGTTAAAAATAGTCTAAAATATAAATATGAAGTATCAATGAAGTAAGTATCAATATCTAATTATAATTGTATTCTCCCACTATATTAATATTATATTATTGTTCTAATATTATTAATAATTTTATAACGATCTAAGATCGTGCATTCCAATGTTTAAAATTGACATTCCATGTCTAACAATCTCTTGTAAACTTACTGAAGATAGCTTATTAAAGCTGAAAGTACTTTAATTTTGAAGTAAGATCAATATTATTATTTTTATTATGCTATTCACTAAACAAAGAATGAGAACTTGCCTTTTCCTTCTTAATTTTAAATAAAATTACACATTCAGATTAATATAAAAAATTATTTCATTTTGAAAAATAATAATAATATTCAATCTACGACATAATTCAACTTATTATTAGTTTCCGTATGTGTTTTTCAAATTGATTTTGTAATGTTTGATTCAATTTTTTGAAAATATTCTATACTTTGCAGTGTGTTGAAGATGGGTGTTTTCCGAAAACATTACATAAGTTAAATAAATTGTGAAATATTTTTTATCTATTAAATAGTGCTAGTGTTAATATATTTCCAACTAAATAGAGAAAGTAAGCAGTAATCATTACATGTTTAATTCAGTTCATTGATTTAGGACATAGATTTATGAACCAAATTAGCCTCTTAATGTAAAGCTTAAACAGTTTCCACTAATTTACAGTGAAGAACATGTCACTCTCATGAAAGTATGTTACATTTCATTTTGGATGATTTGGTATCAATTCCCAGTACCATATTTCCAAATTTTTTCAAGAAGAATCTGGGCTTGGTTTGTTGAGATTCATAACTTGTAAAGGTTGTTGTTGTTTTGTTTTGGAAAAAGAAAAATTGTGAAAAGAAAAAGAAAAGTATTAATTACCTGATGTTGGGAGGATGGTGTGTCGTGGGGCAGCTATCTTGAAAGAAAAAGTAACCTTGTCAACACAGAATTGGAGAAGAAAAAGAAAAGAAAATGTTTGATAAATTGTTCTAAATTAAAATTGTTTATTTAATGCAGAAATTTTAGATAACAAGTATTTCAAAAATTTTTATTGTAACATACAACTTTATTTGAAGACATCGATATATATATGTAAATGGTGATGACGATTTAAAAACTCTTGATCACCGAGGCTCAGGGTTCTTCCTGTGTTTGTCTGGTGCTGGTGTAGTGGCTGTCATCTGTTGTGTTAGTTATTGTTGGACGTGTTTGTGGACTGTGATGTATTGGCACTTTGTATTGTGCTGTAATTATAAATAATTATTTTTATGTTTACAAGAACCACTTTATCTTCCGTTAACATTAAGTTAATATATTTTAAGTTGGTTATTAGATGTTATATTAATAAAAATTATAGTTCTTTGATAATGGATGCTGTTTACCTTGTTTTGGATTGGCTTACTCAAACTCAACTTAAGATCAACATAACGATCAAGAGATGGGCAAAACTGACCGAAGTGAAGGTTCCGAACCTTGAAGAAGCTTCAGGGTAACCCCGAACTTCTCAAGCTGATCCCATCACAGATATAGGCAATCCATGGTAAATGTTGGAATGGCACCACTATTAAGTAACTTCTGGTAGGAAATCTATATGAAAACAAAGGTATAATCTCACTACAGAAGTTGGCAGCCTATGATGGATATAGACAAAAGCTGCTGATAAAACAATGAAGAGAATCTGGAAGAAAGTTAACTTTTTCTTCACTGATATTTGGGGCTCAGATGCTATGCCAAAAATCAATCTTGTTATTTAGGCAACAAAGAAATCCTAAATATTAAGGAAAGAAATTTGATTTGGAAGTTAATTCTGAAGATATTCTAAATATTGCACACCCTAAAGAGGAGCTGATTTGATGACCTATTTAAATTTAGAAATAAAGTGTGCTTGAAGAATATGACTTAATATAAGATTGTAGCTTAGATCATGATTTGCAGATCCAGGTTCTTCAATGACAGTTTCAAAATAGATTGAGAAGCTTAAATTCATTGAAGCAGCATCAAGATTCTTAAGGATAGTGAGTCAAATGAGAAATGAGCAGCAGCAACAAGAAATAAAGAGGATGCTTGCTTGCTTTTAGGAGATTTAAGCCAAGGTCAAGCACTTGTTTATTTCAATTTCTATTATTGGACATTAGGACCTGACTATAGTTCAAGAAAGAATGTCCTTTTCTTTGTAAATTGTAATTTGATTTATCAGGTTTCATATTTTTTGTAAATCTTTCATAAGTACAGAATAAATATATATCTTTTCCATGGAAAACAATTATTCCATTTTACCATTTCATTAATGGGAAAATGATCCATGATTTATATCATCTCAAATAATGATCTCTGTTGGCCTATGATATAACTTCATGGGATGACTATACATATTCAAAAAAGCAATTAGTTCTTTATGAAACTATTTGTGTCACATTTTACAAATGTTATCTGTATTCACATTCTATGGTGTATATAGGCATTGCGATACATCATGAGGTAATTTAATCACTTTCTTTTAATCATTTTAGAAATAAAATTATATCATTTTCACTTTAGACTTTAATTATTTTATTTATATAATATCAAAATTATCAATTTAAAAAAATGTCAAATAGATCTTATTGGATATTTTTGAATGATATTAATAAATACGAAAATTAAAAATGTTTCTAAAATAACTTTATTCATTCCAATATATAATGAAAAAACTAACTTCAAGTTTTTAGTAATTTAGTAATAGAAACAATTTTTGTTTTTTGTTGATATGCAATTTCTATTTTTTTTAGTTATATTATTTTAAAAATTTTATGCAATTTGTTATAAAGGAAAGATATGAAGTGGCAGATCAAACAGTATCCCATTATAGCAGGGATGTCTGCTAATTTTTATACCAGAACTACTTTTCAATAAATATTTATCCATAAATTACTACTTTAAAAACTGATATGAAAATTCTTTTATAAAAATATAGCTTAAAATAATATTGAAACTACCTTTAAAATTGAAAACTCTCAGATTTTATAAGTATTTATCGATTTCAAAATGTTTGGTTATTAAAGTACATTTTAAATTTCAGAATTTAAATAAAAGGAAAATAATGATAATAAAAAACTTCATATTTTGTTAATATTATTTGTTAATAATAATGAAAATTCACAAAAATTTACTACAAAATAATCTATAACAAAAATAAAAATGATTTATTTGGAAATTAATAAATTTAATTATTTTTATTATTAATAAATGTAAAGACATTTATAAAGAATTAATATTTATTTTAATCACAAAACTAATGGAACTTACATAAAAAATGCACTAAATCTCTAAACTCTATTAAAATGCATTACAAACTTTGCATTATTTGCTCAATGTTGTCATACAACTATAATTATTTTATAGTTGGTATATAATTACTCATTGGTGATTGACTAAAAATCATTACATGATTGAGAGGTAGATTTCAGTTAACTTTATGGACACTCCTGCATTATAGGTTTGATTTACCTGTTAGAATCAAATAATATATAGGGATCCATAACTTATCACAAGTAAAAAATTATTATCTGCTGCCGCATGTTTGTATTGTTATCTAAATCATTACTTATCACAAGGTTGTATTCAAAAGTTTCAGTCATAATTCAGATCTGTTGTAACTTGGAATATGATTTTTTCCTAGGTGCAATATTATAAATCAGGATTATATTCCCTAACCACTAGAATTCTGAATACTGTTTTTAAAAATTAATAGAGTACAATAATATTGAATAAATGCTGTTTATTCTTTAAGAAAAATGTTGTATCTAGTGCTTATCAGCACTATATATAGTTAAAAGTAAAGAAGCATTCAAAGATTGTATAAAACAAAGATGGAATATATAAATTGCATTCATGTATCAAAATTTATAGTATCAGCAGGATGCCTGAGTTGTAGAGCAGTTGTTCACCACCTTAGAGGACTGGATCCAATTCTGGGTCCCACACATGCAGTTTTTCAGGAGGGATTTGGGTGCAGCCCATTGAATTCCATCCTTCAACCTTTGGTTGATCTCACCATGAGTGTTGGCCAGCCTTTGATGGGCTTTAAAAATAGCTGCTGCCAAAATATCCAATATGTAATTTGCAACTAGCCTAACCAAATTTTTATAGCAAAAATAAGCAATTACAGTTGAAGTCGGTTATAAGAGAATCAGGAGACCTACACTTTTTGTCTCTTATAACCAATTTCCCTTATATCCAAATGCGCAACAAATCGGCCATCTTCAGGTGGGCAAAGTAAACATTGAAGAGTTTTCAACTAGGATTGTTATTTTGGTTTTAATATTGGTTATTTGTGTTATGTAATTATTCGATTACTGGTTATGGATCTTATATCTGTGGTATACATAAAATGGGAAATAATATATAGTAAACTTGGAGTATAACTCTAAAATTTCTACGAACTTATATAACAAATTATTAGGTGGCACCATTTTTAGGGTACACCGCCACCTGCGGATTTTGTCTTTTTAGAGGAACTACAATTTTAATTTAATTTGTATTCATTAATTTTTAAAATATTAATAATGACAAAAAATTTTGCAGTCAGGGAATAGAGAGAGAAAAAAGCAACAAATTCGCTTTTTATGATGATTTTATTATTTTTAAATAAATTACACTGATGGCCAGCCAAGATAAAACAGGATGAAAAGTAGGTCATCACAAGGAAGAGTACAGAAAAATGAAAAATTATCTCCCTTATAGCTGTATTTTCCATTATATCCGAATCCGCTATATCCGACAAAAAATACACACAAAACATAGATTTTTCGCCGGGAGTGGATGCATTTGTCCCTTATATCCGACTCCCTAATAACCAGCTTCAACTGTATTTTTTTAATGCTACTTCTCAATCATTGACTGATTACTACAAAATGGTCAATTCTAGGCAACTATGAATTGTTTACTTTTGTGTTAGAGTCAGCAGGACTTTATAATAGATGGCTAGACACTCAGGCTGGGGCCATGAAAAATTTTCTGAAGCATGGAATCTCATCCTGGGCAGGGCCATAGAGTCAAATTTGGATAAATAATTTAATTTTTATATGCAACTTCATTACAGAAAACATTTTTGAAGTGAAACAAAATCATTTAATTTTTATAAAAAAAGCATCGAAGACCAGCATGATGTTGGCTATTTTTTCTTTTGTATTATAAGCTTCTTTCTTTCTTTTTATATTATAAGCAATTGTGTATCCACAACTGTACTCATCACAGGTCACCCACAACTGTAGTAACACTGGGCAATCAGTGGGGTTTAATGGCCAGGCCTAGAGACCTAAAAATATCTGTAGATATGAGATTTAGAATTAAATTCAAATATTTTTGGTGGAAATACAGCATGCTTCTATCCATTTGATCCATCTACTTGCCATTTGATCGATTAGTCACATTATTTGAAAATTATGGATGATAGCTCTCATAAATACTGATTTTTATTATAATCACTGTCATAACTCAGACCATCATAAGTTAGTAACCACCTTTATTGAAAGGCTGGAAACAAAGAGTGGACACAGTTTCCCTGAAAAACATGAAAAGTAGTAGTAGGAATTTAATCCTGAATCCTTTAAGGAGAAAGTATTTCTTATATTGTTAATTTTGTATAAAATATAATAAATTATATCTTCATTTTTTAATTTAATCCATTATCAATTTTGAAAAAAAAAAAAAAAAATTGAAGATAATTATTTTTTAATTCAAAATAGATTTAATATACTTTCGCTTCTTAGTAGAACTACTAATAAAACAGTCTTCAGCACTTATTTAATTGAAAAAATTACAAATTATAATAAAGCCATCATCAGTAATACCACTTTTAAATAAGACCAATGGTCTTATTTAAAAACCGTGTTAGAGAAGTACCAAGTTATATGATATATGAAGGTTTCCACAATTTTCGAATCATATTAGAACAAAACCATGTTATAAGAGGGATACCTGTATTCATTTATTTTTTTGTCTAAATTTTTTAAGTTGATATCATAATTTTATTAAGCTGAAAGATCTTTAATAGTTATTAAACTGTAATTTTTTCGCTTAAATAAGTGCTGAAGACTGTTTTATATTTTAATTCAGCTCTCCCATTACATTATTACAATTTAATAATTAAAATTTCTAATAACACTATAATTTTTCTTATTATTTTATCAATTTAATGTTGCACACAATTTTACAAATCATTTTATCCTATAATTGAAAAATAAAAAAGATAAATCAGTTCTATTTCATTTGTTACATCTTAATATTTTTTAATTCATATAAATTCCAATAGCTAGTATTGGATAACAGGAATCTGGATTATTTCTGGGTTCTAAAGAATATAACTGGATATGTTAGAAAACAGATAAATCCTAGATGCCCAGTATAGCTCTACTTTGAATGATTATAAATTGAATATCAGTTCAAATTCGTGATTTAGCAAAGTTTGAAATTGATCTTAAAATATAAAAGTCACTATAAATATATAATAATAATTTATATTGTATCTACTTTTGAAGTATCATGAATTCTCTTTATTTTTCCATAAAGAAAAGGGATATTATAATATCTAAAAAGACTAAATTGAAAACATTTTTAAAAAATTTATAGATAAGAGCAGAATTTATATACAGGTATCCCTCATATAACACAGTAGATAGGTTCCTAAAAAACGTGTTGTGTGAAACCGTGTTATATGAGACCTTGGCCCCAGGTCTCATATAACATGGGTTATGTTCCAAAGCCAATTAAAAACAAATAACTTTCTTTAATTCCACATAAGAAACTTAATTTTTATTAACAATATTAATAATGTGAAACATGAAAGAAAAATATACATGTAAGACTCAAAAAAACAGTATACCTAAAACAAAAAGAAAGAAAAAAAAAAAATATACAGCCTATGTAACATTCATTTAATAATTATATCTCCCTTACTACTGTTCAGTTAAAATGAGAAAGTTTTTTCTTTTTAACAATATCAACTTCATTTTCGGAACTTTTTTCTGCATTTAAATTTTGTGTAATTTCTGCTTGCTTTACAAAATCTGTAATCTAATCTGTTACAACTTGCTACAAAAGAATCGTTCCTTAAGACATACCCAAAAATAATTTATGAATGGAAAAGTTTTTTCTTCTATTTCACATTCTCCATTGAAGAATAAAAACTTATCTTTTATCTAAGAATTGAACGTTTGGAATATTAAATACTCAATGGTTGACAATTAACTCAATTTTAGGAAAGTATTTCCCATTGATTGCATTTTATGTTTGTATTGTGTGTCCATAGTGTGGATTTACAAAAATTAATGAAAATGTTGTGTGTTAGAGAGTAAACATAATTTTCTAAATGTGTTAAGTAAAAACCGTGTTATAGAAGTACCAAGTTATATGATATATGAAGGTTTTCACAATTTTCGAATCATATTAGAACAAAACCATGTTATAAGAGGGATACCTGTATTCAATTTGAAAAAATTACAAATTATAATAAAGCCATCATCAGTAATACCACTTTTAAATAAGACCAATGGTCTTATTTAAAAACCGTGTTAGAGAAGTACCAAGTTATATGATATATGAAGGTTTCCACAATTTTCGAATCATATTAGAACAAAACCATGTTATAAGAGGGATACCTGTATTCATTTATTTTTTTGTCTAAATTTTTTAAGTTGATATCATAATTTTATTAAAATATAATTTAAAATAAACAGTTTATTATCAATACATAAAACTTTTAGTATTATTATTATTATTATTATTTACAATTTGTAATGCTCAGTGATAAATCGGTTATACCTGATCTCAGAATCTGGCAGAAGCCAAGATAAAGAGTGTACCATAACAGACAAAAGGTTTAAGAGAGTTCAGATTCAGGGTTGTAGTTGATTTCTAATAACACTATAATTTTTCTTATTATTTTATCAATTTAATGTTGCACACAATTTTACAAATCATTTTATCCTATAATTGAAAAATAAAAAAGATAAATCAGTTCTATTTCATTTGTTACATCTTAATATTTTTTAATTCATATAAATTCCAATAGCTAGTATTGGATAACAGGAATCTGGATTATTTCTGGGTTCTAAAGAATATAACTGGATATGTTAGAAAACAGATAAATCCTAGATGCCCAGTATAGCTCTACTTTGAATGATTATAAATTGAATATCAGTTCAAATTCGTGATTTAGCAAAGTTTGAAATTGATCTTAAAATATAAAAGTCACTATAAATATATAATAATAATTTATATTGTATCTACTTTTGATATTGAAGAATTTTTTGGTGAGATGGCAGGTATAAATAATTACTGCTTTCTGAAGTTGTATAATTTTTTTTAAAGTAGTTTGCAAGTTATTTGAATTAGGCACTGCAATGTCAATGAGATAAACAGTTTTATTGTTTTTATCAATCAAGATTATATCAGGTCTATTGTGGTGGACAGTTTTGTCAGTAATGATACTTCTATCCCAGTACAGTTTGAGTGTTATTTTCTAATATTGTGTTTGGTGTGTGTATATATATTTATAATAGGGTTTCAGTCATCATAAAGTTTGTACATTATTGCTATCTTTTGATGGATTATTTTAGCTACTTGATCATGTTTATGATTATTATTATTATTATTATTATTTCTTAACATTATTAATTTTTCTTTTATTTAAAATAAATTTTATAAATAAATTATGTAATTTATGTTGTTCATATTTTTAGGGTTCTTTATGTCATCCATATCTTTCATTACCATTTCTTGATCTATTAAGTGATGTAAATACAAGAAGTTTTGTAGTTGGAGCAACAAATGTTCTTTTCAAGCAAAAGAAATATTTATTTGATGTTATTGTTGAGGTAATTTTATATTATTATAAATTATTTTATTTTCAACCATTTACAATTTTGAGATCCAAATAAAATATATTAAATTCATATTTTTTAAACTAGCACTTTAATGAGCAGCAGTATACTGTTTTCGTGAAAAACAAAAATGTATTTTATTCAAGTAATATTTCACAGTCTACTGTTGCTCATTTAAATTAAAATATGAATTGGTAGAATTGGTAAAATATATTTTACACTTTGCAAAATTTACAAAGTGTAAAATATATTCAGTAAATCTGGCTGCCATAAGAATTTATTAAGACAACAGCAGAAGCAAAATTTACAAAGTGTAAAATATATTCAGTAAATCTGGCTGCCATAAGAATTTATTATTATTATGCAATAATTAAAATATTACAAAGAAACTGTTCTCATACCATCAATAAAAACACTTATATAAAAATATGTGATTGGATGAATACAGTAAATTTTTATGAATAGTCTAACAATAATACAGATATTTTATTATAAAATAAATAAATTCCTAAAATATATTTTCCTATTTGCAGTCTACCATCTCTAGTCTAGAAACATTGAAATATAAGTTATGTCAGTCTATCAGTTTATGATTGTTTCCAGAACAGATCATAATTATACACCTACTTCTGATGTGTACAAGTTCTAATTGTGCAAATTTTATTATATATGAATTATTTTTTTTATATGCAAATAAAACTCAAATGCATTTGAATTTTATTATTGTGAATATCCACAGAAACATTATTCAAATAGCAAATTTAAAGATGGAAAAACAAAATGAAAAGTCATTAAGAATATTGAGCAGCAACTGATACAATCAAAATACATTCATTCAATGTAATCTGCTGGAATTGAATATCAGTATTCTGATCCATGATTTATTACTTTATTGCATTTTTATAGATAGTATACATTATTAATTTATTTATTATTAAAAATAATAAATAAGAAATTACATTATGCATTATATGATCAATAAAAATTTATTCTACATACAGTATAAACTGCATATTATGAATATATTCAGAAAAATACAATATATTCTTCCTATAATTATTTGTTAAAATAGAATTTTAACAAATTTTTATAAATAACATTCATAATTTAAAATTATATTTTATAATATTGTATATGGAAAGTTGAAATGATTCTGTAGAAAATGCATCATAATGTAGACAATGTTTAATTGTGTTAGAACCATAAATTAGATGCCAGATTTCCAATTAAGAACATTATCATATAAATTAATTATTATTATTTGTTATTTAAATATCTACTTTTATTTTGATTTTGTCTTATCCTTGAGCAAATAAATTATTTTTATAAATAAACACGATGATATATAATTTACATTCAGCACCTCATCAGAACTCAGTACTGCAAATAAACAAATATCTTTTTTTTTTTTTTCAATAAATAAAAAAATATTTAAATATATATATTTATACAATTTATTTATTAGTTAATATTAAATGCTACTGTCCATTATTCCAATTTTCTGCAGATTATCTGAGGAATCAATTATCTGGGAAAGTTCATTTCCTGACTCTCTCACTATCTTGATTAATTGGGATTCTGCTGTATTTTGCATGTGAAAAAATAATTTAATGGATATTAAAGTTGATATATGATCATGATTGCACAATAAATGTACTATTTGTAACATTTTGAATCATACAGTTTCTTTTAGTTAATTATGATATTGTTATTAGATTTATAACAATTGTAATGGAAACAGTAATCGAAGCTAAAATAAACTGCTTAACTTTCTGTTTCAAAGTTCAAAGTTCATAAAATAGCACTTAGAGCAGTATAAAAATATAAATTTTATTATACCAAAATGTTTTCGATACTATGAGTATCATTATCAGTTGTACAACTGACAATGATACTCATAGTATCGAAAACGTTTTGGTATAATAAAATTTATACTTTTATACTACTCTAAGTGCTATTTTATGAACTTTGAACATTGTAATGGAAATCAAAATATATAATGATGTCATCAGATTAGATGTCAATGGATCATTGTTTCTGAAAATTTAGACCTTAGAAAACATTGTCTTGAAAACTATATTTTGTAGTCATCAAGTTATTTTTGAAAGTTTATTCAGGTTATATATAATAATATGACAATCTATACTACTATTATGAAGTTGTATGGATATAGAAAAATTCAATTTCTATATCCAGACAATCTCATAAAAATAATATATAATATTGCAAAGTCATCTTTTTCATAAAAAAAAAACAACTAAACATACACTTTGCAATGTTCAGAGTTTGGTCTGGTCAGAACTTAAATTTGGAAATAATTCTGAATAACAATCTAACAATATCATGAAAATAAAAACTGGAAATAACAATTCAGTTGGGAAAAAAAATAAAATTGATAAAATTAACTGTTGATACAAACAAATATGTTAGTGAATTTATAATTGATGAATAAATTATCAAAAACAAATTAAGTTAAATAATAATTCAAGCAATGTCCACCCATCAGCTACTTAGAAACTTGACAGATAAGGTTCAGCTTCCATAAAACTGAATAGCACATATATCAAACTTAATGTCATCCCAAATGTTGGTCATCTTCTAAAATCAAATCATCCATTATAAACTTTTTAAACCCTCTTTGCCACTTTCTGATACCCAAAGCATCATTTCTATAAACATTTGTTATATTCTTTATAGCAACAGCAGCATTTTTTTCTTTGTTTAAATTTGTGCGTCATATAATATCTTGTGTTTCACTCATTTCTAACAAGTATATGTTAACTATTTGACATATTGCATAATATCATTAGATTACATTGAATACATATCAATTTATTGAATGATCTATTATAAGAGAAAAGTTATTCCTATATTTTGGGACAATAGCTTGAGTAAATATTATTCAGTCTGAACAAAACATAACAAAACAAAACATAACATCTGACACCTCAGCAGAATCAAGCTTATTGAAAATGATAAATACTGGATCATATCTATCTTGAAATCTATCTATCAAAATGATATATTCTGTAAATATTATTCAAATTGAATGAAATTCATTTTTATATTACTAGGATTTGCTAAAGGATCATATTTGCTAAAAATGATTAAATCACTGTTTAATAATGAATTGATTTTTATTGTTTATGGTACACATAATCCTCTAAATCCCAAATAATATATATGAATTTCATTCAGATATATCTGAAATAGTGACCCAGTATTGATCACACTAAGGAATCATGCTTAATAAAATGATTTAATAATATTTATGAATTTTATTCAAATCAAATAATACTTCGTATATACATGCATGTTTTCAGAATGATGTATGGACAAATAGACAAGCTTATTTCATATACAGGTAGGCCTCGATTAGTGCGACTTCGAATAGTGCGAATTCGATTAGTGCGAAGAACCTTTTTCTAAATAACTTATTATCAAAAAAATATTTTCATGATATTTATAATTTTAACTTCATAGAAAGTTCTAATCACAGAAAAGTTTTATTTTAAAATGTTTTCAGTCTTGCATGAAACTATCATGAATACAGTCCATAAGAATAATGATTTAGACCACTAGTATAAACATTTTTAAATTTAAAATAAATGTTAAGTGGATAAACAATCTTCTTTGTATTACATCATTATATATAAGTCATTATATTTATCATTTTGAATTATCATATTTTTACAATGTATCTAGATATATAGTCATAATAAGAAACATCTTTAAATACCAACACTTTACAAATTAAGTTAAACTAATGATATGTTTTATTTTTTGCATACCAATGCATTATGACATACATTCTTTTTTATTGACTTTAGAACAGCTAAATTGCATCATTCCAATTATATTATTCATTCTCATATACTCTGGTAGCTAAAGGAGTGGTTTGCTTTCCTAAAGATATCGTCTTATCATGTTCCTTCAATCTAGCTTCCAACTTATTCTTCTTGCCTACCTAGAGTATTGTCATATAAGGGAATAGAATGCTATGAAGTTTTTATCATTCCTAATAACTAGCTTCCAACTTATTCTTCTTGTCTACCTAGAGTATTGTCATATAAGGGAATAGAATGCTATGAAGTTTTTATCATTCCTAATAACAGTGAAGATGGTTTGGCATTTCTTGTACAATATTCAATCTCTTGTAATGGTATATAATGGTATATACTTATAATTAATAAAATTCTTCAAACTTAAATATATATTTATATATTTAAGTTTGAATTATTTTATAGTTATAAGTTGCTTATATCAGCATAACTTATTCTTTCTTAATAGATATATATTTCATATTATATAATAAATATTGTAAAAATAAAGATTATAATTGACTAATCATTAATACACAATTTATAATTTAGAATTAATTCTTAGATGTTATTTTCCATCTTATAAGAATATAGAGTATTATAAGAAATTAGCTTATATGTAGTCATGTAATACAAATAAGGTTGTTTATCCACTTATATTTATTTTTAATTTAAAATGTTCTATATTAGTCTTCTAAATCTTAATTCTTATATATTGTACTTGTGATAGTCTCATGAAAATGTTTTAAAATAAAAAAATCTATTCTCTGTGATTAGAGATTTTCTATGAAGTTAATTTATGTTTAAATGTAGATTGATTACTTTGTAAATTTATAATTTTATTTATATTTCAGATTTTGCCACCGTCTTTCAACCAAGATTACAAATTAAGGGATTTGAAATTCAATGATTTTTGTCTTAATGATGATGACATGTTAAAAGCCTGTCTGAGAATGTTTATTGATTTGGATCTAATAGAAAGGTTCCATATTGACTATGAGGTACTACATGATCTGTGATTTTGGTATGTTGGAGTCAAAATAAAGTAATGAAATTTATTTTAATCAAACATTTTTTAATATTAACTAACTGATATCAAAAGTTTTAATATATATTTTTAAAAATTATAATCACAGATTGAATTCGATAAATCATGTAATTTAATTTGTGCAATGTAAATTTATAATTAATTGAACGTTTATTATAAATTTATAATTTTCAGATGAAAAATTGAGCTTTTGTATATTTTCTTTAGTTAATGTTAAATGATAGCATATACAATGTCCTGTCAGCAAGATATGAAGTTTTTTTGCAGGATATTGTAATCTATCATTAATCTAATCATTAACTTCATTATTTATCATTAATCCAATCATTAGAAACTGAAATTATTACATTATCAAATGTTTAATGATTGATATGAATTATTTGTAATTAAGTTTGAATAATTTTATAATTATAAGTTGCTTATATTTCTATAACTTATTATAATGATAATATAATAAATGTTTAATAGATTTCATATTATAAAATAAATTTTGTAAAAATAAAGATTATAATAGAAAAGTCATTAATATATCATATAATTTAGAATTAATTCTTAGATGTTGCTTTCCATTTTATATTTTAACAACATAGAATGTAATAAGAATAATTCTTTGTATAAACTTAAAATATAAACTCATTAACTTATAAATTTTGATTTATTTAGAGTTTTTAAGTTAATGAGATTTATATATTAACAATTCAGATCAGATAATTCAGAATTTATAATGCAAGTCTTCTTATTATAATTAAATAAAAATAAACAATAAGCACATTCAATAAGATTGTACTATTTATTCAAAGCATTATCCATGTAGCCTGTCTCAATTAAAGCACTTTAATTGAGGATAGCTGAAAACGTTTCTGAATAAATAATATTTAATTTTGCTAATGTGTTTATTGTTTACTTTTATTTAAATTCAGAGTTTATAAGTCGTAAACTTATAAACTCTGAAATATCTGTTATGGAAATGATACAAAATGAAAGAAAATGTAAATTAAGGGAAAAGCAGTTTATATAAAATACAATGCTAACCTGATTTTTTTATATTAGTGTTTAAAATTGAAACAGATAGTTCAAATTCTTTAGGTTAGGTTAGGTAGGTTAAAGGCTGGTTTATAGTCCAACTGTAGCGACATATTACGGTAGCTGTGCTCGCGCAGTTTCGTTTAATTTGTGTTTGGCGCCAGACTGTAACCATACAACTTCACAACGCTAAAAATAACAAACAATGTTCCCATCATTCTCAGTTTTATGCATGCTCCATAATTCTTTACGAAGATGGACACTGTTTCGAAACGGAATATATCACTTATATTATTAATGAGAAGATTGAAGAAAAAAAGAATAAAAGACTATATGCAGAATATATCACTTATTTTATTAATGAGAAGATTGAAGAAAAAAAGAAAAAAGACTATATGTTCATTCAATATTTGATAGAAGAAAAGAATAAGATGCTTATCATAATCTCGTACAAGAATAATGGCCAATCCTCTATCTTGGACTGCACAAGGTATTCTGGTCTAGCGAGAGAACTTCCAAGTAGAGGAAATTTTAATCTTAACGTTTGATGCTGGCGCCACGCTGCACTAAGTTTGACGTTGATAGAATTTTGACTATAAACCATGACATTAATGTCAAACGTCCAACAACTGCTAGTGACCTTGAAACGGCATGCTGCAGTTGGACTATAAACTAGCCTTAAGTCGCCATATTGAACAGAGGGATATTCTGTATCTAGCGGCAGCCACTTACAGAGCCCATCACAGGCTGGCCAACACCCATAATGGAGTCAACCGGATGGTTGAAGGATAGGATTCAATGGAATAGGCGTGGACCACCTCCTGGGACCTCTTGCGAAAAACTGGAGGTGTGGGACTTGGATCTTTCGGGTGGTAAGCCACAGCTTTACCACATGGCCATCCAGCCAACTCAAATTCTTTAGCATGGGACATTCTTGTTTCTATATATAAATCCACTTTTTTAAAATAGAAATTTTTGTTTCAAGTGATATAGCTTTTCTTTCTTTTCTGCTATTTTTAAATTGAAAATACAGTAGATTCCCAATTATTTAAGATTGAATTTCTGGGTTGCAAATTAACCAGGATTAATTCTGAAACCAGAAATGGTGAATAATTATTGATATTTTATCTTAGATGTGATAGCTGAAAGATTTTTAAATGTCCAAAATTTGTTTATTATATCTTAGATAATTGGTGATCAAAATTTAGAATCAAATTAAAATTACAAATATTGCAATAATTTCTTGTTACAAATAAACAAATTTCTTTTTTCTTTTTAAATAAAATAATAGAACATTTGAATATATATATGTATACAATTTATTTGTTTTTTATGATTAAATTCTTATTGTCCATAATTCTGTATTTTTGAATATTTTACGTATTATCTGGGAATCCTTTTTCTGGTAAATTAATTTCCTGATTACCCAGTTAATCAGGAATCTACTGAATATAATTTAAACAATTTCAAAAAGTCAGTGCAATAATAAAATTAGTCAACAAAACACATGATCAAAAATAGAGTATTAAGAGTTCAAAATAACAATTTAATGCAGACAAAAAGTACACATAAGTTGAAAAGCACAAAGCTAAAAATAAGGTTATTGTATATCTAAAATACAGTAATTTTATTCCAAAAAAAAATATCAAAAATCCAAATCCAAAAATATAAAGCAGTTAATCCATCTGGTAGATGAAAATAAAAATAAAAGTAAAAAGCAGAAGAAAAAATGTACAGTAATGCCAATAACAATTTATTACCAAGATTATAGAACAAATCAAATTCATTTTTTATGCTTGCTCAAAATCATGCACACACTTTGTACATCATACAAAGCAAAGTAACTATTTTGTTATTTACTTGCTGATGTATCATAAAATGTAGGAATTTCAATTTTACAATATTATAAATTTCTGGAAAATTTTGTATTTATTTGTATGAAAATAAATTGGATCCAAATATTTTACATGAATAATTTAAGCTTTTTGCATTTTATTTTCAATGAAGTTTCATGTTAAAATGATTGATAATTTTAAATTTAAAAATATTTTAATAAAAACTTAAATTAAATAGGTATTATGTAGATGGTTATTAAGTGTAAGGAAGAATTATCGACAAGTAACATACCATAATTGGAGACATGCTTTTAATGTTGCACAGATGATGTTCGCCATTCTTTTAGTAAGTCAAAGCATTTGCTGAGATAAATATTTTACGATTTTTTAAAATAAATATTATTATGTATGTATATAAATCAATTTAAAATATATATTGATCTGTATATATATAAGATCAGTCTATATTTAGAGATATTTATAGATTAATA
This sequence comes from Olivierus martensii, assembly GCA_000484575.1. Taxonomy (NCBI): domain Eukaryota; kingdom Metazoa; phylum Arthropoda; class Arachnida; order Scorpiones; family Buthidae; genus Olivierus; species Olivierus martensii. The sequence goes on from AYEL01046376.1 coordinate 87,316, forward strand.
TATATATATATATATATGTGCATGTGTGTGTGTTCGTGTTCAATAATAATATATAATATATTATATATTAAAAATGCAATGAGAATATAATTAATATTAAACAAGCTGAAGAAATAAGCATCGCCTGGAAATACACGGTAAAGAAAATTGGCTAGAGACGATGAAGATTATAACTGGTTATTGATATGATATGTCGACTATTATTTCCAGATTAATTTTTGTACATATTAGAATTTATATGAGACGATTAAGTGTCGACTAACATCTAAAATATGTTTTAGTTTATGATTTATAATTTTTAATTGTTATATTTTTTGTTATTAAGTTCAATGTCTATGTTCCATTATGTACATATTTTTAAATGTTTATAATTTGTTCGATTTATGTTCTATAAAGTATTCCATGTAACTGAGGAGGGTATCCATGATACCTAAAAATGTTCTTACTATTGTGATTAATATTAAAAAGTGTTTTGATAGCTTATGACTGCTAGTGGTTTAATCCTTTGAACTAAGCTTTGATACGATTAAGCAGTTTTTGAAAAGTTAGTTTATAATTTTATCAATGACATCGCCATCATATGATTTGATCATAAGTCAAGGACTACCTGTATATGAATAGCAATGAAAACATTAAAATAAATTATATATTTATTAAACAAAATAATAAATATAATAAGCAGAGTTAAAACAGAGTTGATAGGAAATGATTTCTCAATATATGATTAATTACCAATTCTATTGAACAGCAATCATTACTTACACACTCCATTAAATCTAGATTTTCTATAACATTTTTAGAAATTAAGTTAAATAAATTTATTTAAAACTTCTTTATGTTGATAATATAAACATTAATTTGAAAACTACTATAGTGCAATTTAAAAGTACTAAGGTTTTTTGCATGATTCTTATTGTAATATTGTTATCAATAAAAAGCATATTTATAAACTTAAAATATATAATCAAAATTTTAATGAATGAGATTTAAAGAATAAATCACTATTTACAAAAATAATTATTCACTATTGCAAAAAAAATTAACAAACAGAAAATGAAAAGTTTTTCCATAAGATCTAGCTGGCTCAGCTAAACTACTGAAAAGTTTTTCCAGTAAGTTTTTTCTTTGAGTTCGATTTCTAACGACTGTGTTCTATATTTGATAAATTAAAACTTGTAGATTAATGTATAAGCTGAACAGGGCATTCAAATGCCAAAAACGTTACTCATTAAATAGTTTTACTAAAATATGTAGTAGTTTGGTCTGCTCATTAGTGCTGAAAAAATGAATTAAAACAGAAAATGACAAAAATTTTAACTTCTTTAAATTTTAATTTATAAAATTTATCCTTTAAAGCTGAACTAATCCCCTTTTAAAATTTCACATTAATTTCTACTTAATAAAAACTAATGCAATAGTATTTATTCTTATCAAGCAAAATATATAAAAAAAATCACATAACACTTTAAATAATACTTATACATTTATTCATAAAAACAAAAACATTTTTAACATCTTAATTGTTTTCTTGCATCATTATTACATTTACTAAAATTGATTTTAAAATTAATCAACACTGATAGAATCAATAATTGTATATTCTGACTGTGCACAAATATAAATTCTAGCTATTGTAATAATGACTGAGAAAATCATTGATACATAAATGTTTTTGTACTTAAAAATAAACATAAAAATACCTGTTAGAATGTTGAATATTTTTCATAATTTTTACTTGAACTACCTAGCAGTAAATGATATCTATGGTTTTTAATAGTTAATACTTTTATTTTATATAAAATATTTTTAAAGTTCAGTGATTTACTAAGAAGTTAGTAATCATTATGTACATAATCATGCTTCTATTGTAAAAATAAAAATCAATGCTTGATAAATTCACTTGGCATCCCCTTCATGGACAGTTAAACTGTGAATCAATATAATTTAATTACTTTGTATAGAATACTTTCATCTTTTATTTCTCTATGAATGAATATCACATTTTACTTAATGGCATTCCTAAAAACAAAATCCTTGCTCAAAATTAGGCATGAATTAAAATTTCACTTCTAGTCTTAAACTGTTAACTATCAAGAGAAACAAAGTTTATTAGGGTATAATTCTGTTATATGTATCTGCAAAAATTTAGCATTACTTTAGAATTTAAAATGATTAAAATTATTAATCATGTAAAAACTTTTTCAAAACTTATAACTTTTGTGATTGTTATATTGGCAATATTTAAAATGTAATAAAAGTATATTAAATACGTATGAAGAATAACAATATTCATTGTGGCAGCAGGTCCAGAAACTAATTCAAAGATTCTGATGTGTAAAAAAATTTAATTAAATCTTAATGTTTAGATATTAATCCTTAATTTATTTTGTATGCTATATTAATTTTCAAAAATTTGTTTACTTCTTTTGGATTTTCTGTTTAATTATCTCCAGATTCATTTATAGTTAAATGATATAGGTATATCATGTGAATTATTTTATTGCATTAGTGGAACCAATACCTTTCTTATATTATTCATTTCATCACATTTCCAATTCATAAATATAATAATTCATAATAATAATAACAAAAAGTATGACAAATTTTCTAATACTTACATCAGAATAGTATATAATCAACAAATTGCATAAAAGTTAAAGAGGTCATTTAATTTTAAACTTTCTTTACATAATTCACTATCTTCTAATCTATACAAAGTACTTTAGTACACCTGAAAGCACATGCTTTAAAAGAAAAAAGTTATAAAAAAGTTCTTGAAATCACAAATAGTAAACATTTTAAAATCCACATATTTCTCATTACATACAGCAATATCTGTAAATGAATAACATTTTAAAACATTTAATTAGGTAACTACTATAATAATTAAAGGATTTTATAAGTTTCTATAAAATTATATATATATAAATATACCGTTTAATGGTATTGATTACGTTAGAAGCTTTAGCATACATTTAAAGGAAGTAAAATAGGTTAATTTTCTGAAATGCATTTTCGAAATAATAGTGTTGAACTGAATGTTTGTTTATATTGCAAAAATACTTGAATTCATCTAATTAACACTTAATATTAGGCCTAAATCTAAACTAACCTCTAATGTGTAGTTAGTACTGATTCTTTGATAAGAATCCCAAGCTTCATCAGAGGCTTGTTTATCCATATTTAGATCAGCGCGCAATTCTTGAAACCTTTTCTGAATACTTTTATCGTCGTCTGCACCCATTGTTATTTTTTACTAACAAAATATGAAACGCTACAAAAACTCGGATGACGATCTCGGCAGACGACAATCGTCTCCAATGGCGGGAAATTTTATCCGATCTCAGCTGATGAAAGATTATTCCGCCTGCGAATATAATCCACTAATTTACTGCTAATCGATTAATAGAAATCGATAAAAATGAAGACGTTTTATCAATTTTACTTGAAATTTACACGATATTTTTATCGCAATGCCTAGAATTCTTTTCGAAAGTTGTCTCTCTTAGATACCGTTATGTTTAAATGCCGCTGTACTCATTACTTGCGGACGGATATAAGGTCACATTATGTAATGAAGGCGGGAAAATACGAGAAAAAGTGAGACGGCCGAAAACGAACGCAAAATTTCCATTCAAACGATAAACAAAAAATTAATAAACTCTATAAATTAATCATATATCAACTTATTACGTATACGAAAATAATATTATAAATATTTTTTTATCGGAAAATATTGGCAAGTATTATTTTGTAATTATCGTAAACTGTTGACGTCATTGTGCGCGCGCGAATTGTCATTTGTCTTCTGCGTGCATTTATCAACCAGTTCTAAAACTTATTTAACATTCAATTACGATTAATATCCGCATTAATTAATTAATTAAAAAGCCAAAGTTCACATATAATTAATTAAAAAGTGACAGGAAAGAAAATAAATCATCTTTAATTATAAATTAAACTCTTCATTTTGAAGTTAATAAAAGAAAAAAATTAGCGCCCGAAAATTTTGATATCGACAATATTTAAATGAAGTGAAATCTGGTAGCAGTAACCAGTTGATGGACAATGATGCGATCGATTTATATTTCCTCCATTCACTTCATTTAACCTAGTAGTAATGTTCTCCATGTAAATAGTGGGGTGTGGTCGTAAAATAAATTCACAACGTCCAACTCTGTTCGTATCTTCATCTAGACCGTGTCAATATACATTCTTGTTTCGATACTTAATGATAAGTATTCACGCCAGGGAAAATTTTTATGGAAATTTTACACGCTATCATATTTATAAATAAAATTGAATCGAAGGTCAAAGGGCACAAAGAAAATAATCTTTTTGTTTAAATTTTTTCAAAAAGTATGTAAACAAGATTTAAAACTGTATTCTAAATTTTTTCAGAGAAAATGCAAAGCGTATATTCCTTTATGAATTTAATCATAGAAATACAAAAAAAAACATTGAACATTTAAAAAATTTTTAATGTTATTTATTTAAATTCAAATGGTTCCTGAGAAATTCTAATAGCTTAAAATCAATTTAACTATATTATGTTAATTAAAAAGCATTCTCAAATTTTTGTTGATTTTTAAACTGTTTGTGCAAAAATTTATTAAATCATACAATAGCTTTTAATTGATATAATAAAAATTGATCAAAATTAGATACAACCAAGGGGTATAACTGATATTTCTTCCTTTACCTTCCTAAGAATATAATAGTTTTAATTCTTTGTTATAATCATTATTATTTTAAACATACTGCATAAATGATAAAATGATTGAAAACATTTTACCTGATTTTAGTTTTTATAATGAATTAAATCATTTTTTATTTGATTTGAATCAGAACAAAATTTTTAATTGCAAATTTAAAATTTATAAATTAAAATTTTTTGATAAATCAAGTATATAAATGAATTTAATTTGCATAAGTCAAGTTATATAATATATTATACACTACATATAGCTATATTACATTGATTAATATACAATAGACATAAAAAATTCTTCATTTGTTTCGATTATATTGCATTTTGAATTTTATGTAATAAAGTCCAGCTTTTATTATTCAAAATTTAAATCAGCAAATAAATTTTAATTCAAAATTGAATCTATAAATACTTAATCAAATACAATATATTAAATTTCATATTATGCTGATATTTGGTTAGATGGAAATTCATTCGGAGTCATTTAATATTCTCTCTGAATGATTAGTAGTAATTCATAAACAGCTTACATAAAATTTTATTATTCTTAGCAGAATAAAAAGTAAAATATAAGCTTAGAGTGCATGTGAATTATTACTGATCATTCATTAAATTTATAGTAAGAGGAATGATATTTTATCTAAAATTATTATTATAGCATTATTTTTATAAAATCAAAAATATTTTGTTTTTTGTAATCATAAAGAAATTTATATTACAATTTAGAGCTGATTTCAAAGCATAATGCATAAATGAGCAGAAAAATTTTTACTGTGTAAATATAAATAGCAACATTTCATTAATACTAGTATACCTAAGATATATTTTCTATGCCATTATTAATCTGATATTTCTATTTTGATTAGAATCATAAACTACAATATAATATTCCATATTTTTTAGCAAAAAAATTCTAATAGATAAATTTTTATAATTAATTCATGTAAAATTTAGAACTTTCTGAATTAAATTGCATTTTAAAATGGAAAAAATTTCAAAATGCGGATGAAAAAACAGTTGTTATGACTTTTCAAAGTTTGAAAATTATAGAATGAAAAATAATTTTACTAAAATGAGTTGCTAAAATTGAACAATTTTCTAGTATAGTATTATATATGAATTACCATGGCATAAAAAAAATTTATTTTTTGCTTTTTAAATTCATTAGAAACAGCATCAGTAAGATTCTCAATCATAGAAACAAGTCCTAACAGTAATTTTAACAAAATACTTAAATATGTATTTAAGTATTAAATACATCAGTATTCATATTTCTTAATAATACTGAAATTTAAAAATAATAAAAATTTTGAGAAAAATTTAATAAATGTAAATTTATAAAAATGCATTTTTAATACAATTATTCTATCTTTCAAAAATTTTTATATAAATTTTTGAGATAAATATAATACAAAATTTTTTGTAGTATATTACATATTGTAAATAAGTATATTGAAATTTTTAATAACCAAAACAAACTATTTGTAACAAATAATTTTGGACAAACTATCTTGTAACAAATAGTGCCCTGCCATATGTGCTAGATGAATAGATAGTTAAAATATTCCATTATATATTGAAGAAAATATTTTTTATTTCCAAATAACTTAAAAGTTGATATTATGTATTATAATTTACATAAAAATTATCTAGTAACAGAAAAAAAAATACTGACATAAAAACAACTAAACACCATAAAACAATAAAAGTGCCACATCCCTTTTTATAGCCTAAAGATTGTTTACATTAGGATTTTCTTGTATTATACTATATTATCTGTAAAAGTAAAGTAATAAATGATCAAATAAGTAAAAGTATTCAATATTTTAACAGAATTTACCAAAATTTTTGTATCATCAGCAAAATTTTTTCAATTTTATGAATTTTACAGCTCATCATACCAAAATACCATGTTTTACATAAAATTTCAAAAATAAATTTATCTCATCCCAAAATCAAAATAAGATTACTAAAATATAATGGAATAAAAAGCAGAATCAATAAAATTTGATAAAAAATAATCCAAGTTCTACAAATACAATTCACTGGAAAATGTAAAAATTAGACTCAGCACTTACATTTAATTCATTTACATTTTCTAACTTTAAGACTGAATTTAAAACAAATTTCAGCAATCAAAAAATTCAGGACCCAATATTGGAGGCATGGATTTTCACCCAATAAATGCAAAAAAACTGATCTGCAATAACTTCACTGTATAACTAAGGACTGAATTTTATTTAATTGTTTTCTTAGCATTTTTTGTTCCACTCAAGTTTTCATCAGGCTAAATGCCTATTTCAAAAACTGGCTCTACACACAGATATGGGCAGTTTGTAGTTGGATCAGAGATGGATCACCAATGACTGAAAAGTGTGCTAAAAATAATTGTTTATATTTACTAGAAACTTGGTTAATTATTTTGAATTACATCACTATTGGATACTTTTGGCAGAGCCACTTTTTAAAATCCCTACAGACTGTCCAACATCTGTTGCAAGATCAATCAAAAAATTGAAGAGTGGGGTTTAATGAGGCTAGACAGACCTGGAATCATCCTGAAAACAATATATATAACCCAAAATTGAAGAACAGAGATCCTTCAAATTTGGAGACTTAAATGGTCTACATCAGCTGATGTAGACAAAAAGTGATTGAAAATGTTTCTTTTCTGAAATAAGAATTTTTTGCCTATTGTTGTGCTGTTTTTTGTCTTTTTATAAGTGGCAGAATGTTTATAAAATGTAGTACCTTTGACCCATTGAAGTCTATACGATTTTTTAAAATAAACTTAATTAATATGCAAAAAATTCATATTGTGAAATCTCACTTAATTTTCATCAAAATTTTTTAAATTTTTACAATTCATTAATTACATTTTTTATTTTCATTCTAAGGATATAAAAAGTTTTTTGAATTTTATTTCTTTCACAACTTTTCATTCACAATACAAGATCTGAGAAAACATGAATTTGTATGAAATCTTAGTCATCCAATGATATATTTGTTATTTTTTGATAGCAGCAAGCTTTATGAATAAAATAAACTATGAATGAAGAAAACTGGCTATTTTAAAAAATTATTGATGAAAAGAGTGTTATGCAAATTTTCATAATTAAGTTAGGTCATATAATTAGTTGAAAATGTAACAAATTTATTAAAATATTGTCATTTTTAAAAAAAAAATATATTTATTGTTATGTTTATCCTTCATTTCAATAATTTTTATTTTAACTTTTTGTAAATTTTCAAATTTATATCCAAAAACCCAATATATACATGAAAATCATCCACTCTCGTACATAACCAGTTGTAACATTTTCTACTTTAATTGGCCTACAGATGTTTTGTTGACACATTACATCCAATACCACATGCATTGCAGTAAAATAGATTTGGCTGCAATTTCTGACAAATTGACTGGCTACCATAAAACAATAAAAGTGCCATGCCCCTTTTTATAGACCGAGGAGTGTTTACATTAGGATTTTCTCGTATTTTACTTAATTATCCATAAAAATAAAGCAATAAATGAACAAATAAGGTAAAAATATTGTTTATTTTAACAGAATTAATCAAAATTTTGCATAATTGGCAAAATTATTTCAGTTTTTACAAATTTTACAGCTCATTATACTAAAATTCCATGTTTTACTTAAAATTTCAAAAATAAATTTATTTCATCCCAAAAACAAAATAAGTTTACTAAAATATAATAGAATAGAAAGCAGAACTAATAGATTTGATGAAAAATAATCCAAATTCTATTAACACAATCCATTCATATTAGATATCTTTAAAACTTAATTCAAAAACAAATTTTGGCAATTGAAAAATTTAGAACCCATCACTGGAAGCATGTATTTTCACTCAACAAATGCAAAAATCTGCTCTGCAATAGCTATACTGAGTAAATCAGAATTGAAATTTTTTGTTTTTTTATTGTTTTTTATTCCACTTTCATGACCTGATTATATGGTCATACTTCAACAGATTAAGGTAATTTTAGATCATAATGCTTGTATGACTGATATCTTCAATTAATGTTTTTGTAAAAGAAAAGGATTTGATTGGGTTTAACAGCAATGATTAGGATTTTGAAAGTGCAACTTGGACTTTAGATATATCACTTAGTGATCTCTAGTGTCATGAGTTTGAGGTTGGTGCAAATCAATCTCCAGCACTCTAGAACACCTTTGCCCTTTTGGGTTGGTGACTCTTGAGAGGCTGTTATGACCTTGCTCTTATTCAAGAGCCTTGGCATTATAATATGAAGCTTAACAATTTAAATACAAGGGCTTAACTGTAACAAGGAAGAGTTTTTTACTTTTACTTTGTAAAAGTGGTCCTTGGACTTTTCTAGAAATAGCATAAATGTTTCACTCGTGTGGTATTTCTGTATCTAACAATCCTTATAGGTGAAAATTGGAGGAAATTATAATAGCAGGGAACTTATTGTTTCCTCTGCATATTTTTCTTTTGATAAGAATAAACTTCTGCCAACAATAATTTGTGTGTTTGGTAGAATTCTGTCAACAGAATCAGTTCAATTTACTGGTTGGTATTGATGCTATTTCTCATCAAATCGTTTGGGGATATGAGGATATCAATCAAAGAGATGAGCACTTATTAGAGTTTCTAATAAGTACTAACCATTTTTTTTTGTTTTAAATAAGAGCAATCAACCTACCTTTGTTATTAAAAACAGAAGGCAGAGCATTTAATTCCTAACATTAATCTAATGTTAGGAACTAAAAATGTTTTGATTTAACTGAGGATTGGCATATGTCTAATTAGCTGTCTGCTTTTGATTGTAGATAAATTTGCTTTAATTTTGTGAAGAAGTTAACTCAGACCTATGCTATTATTATTTTATTATGCTCTTTATTATTTATTGTTATTTTCATTATTACTTAACATATTATATTTTAGTTTAAGAGTTAACTCAGTTTCCATGTTCTCTATCTTGGCAGTTATCAATTACGTGTTACAGAATGGAAATCCATCTTCCAAATGAACTCTCTCACTCTTGACATCATCTAATCTAAATAAGTTTACTACTGATCTGAAGTGAGAATATAAAAATGAATTCTTATCGACGTTTTGTTCGGTACATAATTAATTTGTAAAAAAGATTACATGAATTAATTAATAAATTTGACATTATTGCACAACTTTATGCAAATGAGCCAAGCTCGGGACCGTAAGTCACAACTATAAAAACGTACGCATCAAATGACACAGTGAGGTGTCTGTATTGAAGTGAAGCAGAATAGTGACATTTGAATTTCTTGTAAAGATCAACAATGGATTAAATTTGTATTGGTAGTTAATAAATAAATTTATATTTATATTTTAATTAATGTTCAAATTATTATTGAATGTATATGATATTTATCTGAAATATCATGCTGATAGATGAGAAACATATGTAATGCATAATTTATCTTTTCTTTCTTTAGAATAGATATTATTCATTACATTGTTAAACAGTTTCAGAAATTAAATTATTCCAATCTGAAATGGAGCTGAAAATTTAATAACTTTAATAGTTGGATAAAGCAAGTTTATCATGATCTAAAATAAAAAATTAGTTTTACTTTTATTTAGTATTTGAAATTAAAATTTTCTTACCTTGTACCTCTATCAATTGCCTTTGATAGTGCACCTGTTTGACGAGAGAGATGAAAACCTAGATCAAGATTATGTAAATGAAGAAATATATTTTTTGCAACTCTTCGAATAGAATTCTGAGCAACTTTTGCAAATACAGCATTTCTTAATTCATTGAAAAGTGATGCTCCTGCTCGAGCAGCTCCATCTTAAAAATAATAATTATAAATTATATGTTATATATAAACATTTGTTTTGTAGGTGTGTGTATAGGTGTGTGTGTGTGTAGGTGTGTGTGTGTGTGTGTGTGTGTGTGTGTGTGTGTGTGTGTGTGTCTTATTAATGTGTAGAGACATAATTGTCATCAATATGTCTTTGGAATAGTATAGAATATGTATTTTTTCAGTTGATATCCAACCGGTAAGAATATTGTGTGTATGTAGGTGTGTTTTAATTAAATTGCACATACATTTATCATATTTTTATAATCATTCATTTATAAAAAAAATTGTAATAAGCAAAGCATTACATTATTTTTACTTATTAATTCTCACATTTCACCTGACAGGGTGAAAATGGTCTGGGGGTAGGTTCTGGAATAGTCCTAGTGTTTAGTAGCCTTGGTTGGAAATAACACATTGAAAATGAGTGCTCCTACTCTCTCTTAATAAGGAGAAAATAAATTCTGTCTCTGTTAAAAGAGAGTAAGAATTCTGGTTCAATATTATTTCCAAACCAGAATAATTAATAGAGAGTAATTATTTTGATTTGAAAATAACACTAATAATTTTTCATTTATTGCTACCTTTTAATCAAAATTAATAAGCAGATGTTTCTCTCTCTTTCTCTCTCTCTCTGTGTGTCTGAGAGTGACAGAGAAAGAAAGAATATTGGCAGTAATTCGTGAAAATAAAAAAAGATCACTCAATAATTCCCATAATCAATATATCATTATTTGAAAGTCATTTTCTTTTTCCTCATCAACTACTGATTAAACATCTAAGCAGATCAAATTTTAGCATATAATTTAAATAAAGGAAGTTAGAATTTTATTTTCCTTATGCTTTATCCTATTTTAATAAATAGCTTTTCACTATGTTTTAGTTCTGCTAGTAACTTTTGTAATGGTCTCATAATTTTGTGATAGGTGATTCCTGGAAATGATAGCATAAATTAAGAATGCACAAAATGATAATTTTTTAACATATGGTTTCATTAGCCTTTAGTACCAAAAAGTACCAAAAAGTATGTGCATCTTATTTTCAAATGGTTTTCATATACAAAGTACAACACTTCAAAATTTTTTCACCTAGTAAAGGATTGCCTCTCCTGTCACAATACTTTATTAGAAAAAGCAAAATTATTTGTGTCACTAGTAATGATTATACCTCCAGTGCACATTAACAGCAAGAAAGGTATTTCATTTTCCCCAATACAGCTGAGATAATAAATAAATTATTATTCCTTCAGACTTATTCTGCCCTGCTTGTCTACTTTAAGACAAGAAGAACTAATGGAGACTGATACAATATTCATGGTTTGAATTAGAAAATTTGACTGTACATCCATTACATGACGTAACCAGCATTTTTTTTGGGTGGGCCACACCGATGTGAAAGAACATTCTCCGGTATGTGCTTTATTAAATCGTAATTATGTAACAGAATGCTTGATGATCGGTTAAGCAATTTAGCAATCATGTTCATCAAGAGAAAAATTGTAAAAGCTCTCGACTTGGACAAAATAATCGATTGTTTTGCATCATTAAGTAAAAATCACTGCATAATCTTGATATCAAATAAATACTTATATTTACCAGAATTTTGAAATCTTTATTTATTCTTTCCAGCTAATCGCATTAATTAAGTACTGCATAAAATATACAAAGGACGCATTTTTCGCGGTTTGTAAATAAAATTTTTTATTGCTATTAGCGTAAAATTATGCTTGTGGTTTTTTATTTTCATTTTTATGGAATACAAGGAGTCTTGGATTATGAAGTGTTTAATGTATTCGGTTGTAAATTTTCATTTTTACAAAACTCGAGACGTCTTGGGTTATGTGGAGTTGAACTCTTGCAGTTTTCAATTTTACGTTTCAGATTATATATTCAGGATGGGCCAGCACATTCAATGCATGGGCCATGGCCCACCCGGGCCCACCCATAGTTATGTCCCTGCTCCATTATAAGTTGAGAACCTCTGCAATCTTAATTTCAATGATGAATGGATTTGCTCTCTCTATAAAGGAGAAATAAGCAAATAAAGTATTAATTCAAGAAACTCCATAATACTGTGCAGGAATCAAGATATTCATCAAATGATTGACTGATATGAAATTTAGAAAAACTGTATCAATACCTTCCTTCTTCAATGACATAGCAAAAGAATAATTTGGAAATGTTCCAAGATATTTCCTAGTAAGCTGAATATAGTATGCTACTGATCTAGAAATTTTTGGCATACAGAATTATATTAAATTGCTTTATTAAAATCTTCAAGTGATAAAATTGATATACAAGTAATGTTCTGGATATTCAACAGAATATTATGGATCTTGTATATTTGTCAGATAAAGTTCTAACTTCACTCTCTTTTGCTGCTTATAAAATTATCTCAAAACCAATTCATCATGGTTATAGTGTGAATAATTATGATGCAAATCGCCAATCAAATATCACCAATTTATGCAATCAAAACAATTCTGAATCATTTGGCTGTATTTTAAAAGAATTTATAATTCACTTACAATTCTGTATCAAATGAAATAGAACACACTTTGAGAATATCCATTGTATTCTCTATAATGCCAATGTTAAAGATCAATTTATATATTGTGATATTTATAAAGAAAGATGAGTAAATTATAATTTAATAATGCCATTATATTAGAAATAAATTAATGTATTTTATAAATACAATATTTATTTGAATTAAATTACAATTTAAATATAGAATCAGTTGCTAAAGAATTTATCATTTGTTGAAATGATAAAACATGATTAAGATATATTTGCAGTCATTTTAATTCTAATTTTTTAGTAAACAAATTTTTATATATATATTAAAATTATTACGTCAGTAATATTATTATTAAATTAATATTTCTCAAATTTAAAATCTGGAAAATATTTTTAAGTTTTCAAATTTTTGTAATTCAATTTAATTTATATTCTATTCAATTTTCATATTCTAAGCCAATTTATACTATATCAAGAATAGAGAAACTAATGCATGAGACATATGATGTCTTCAAACATATTTTATCCAACCTGTTGAGACTTTTATATGGATAACTTCTGAAGTTGAATTTTATTTTTTAAATGTATGGCAAATTAAAAATAACAAATGCAGGTATCCCTCGCTTTACGCAATTAATTGATTCTATGAAATAATCCCATAACACAAAATCGCATTAAGTGAGTTCAATTTAGCATGGGTGAGATAGGGATGGGTTTCTTCAGAAGGATAAAAAACTGAAAGCTTTACACCTATTAGCAAAAGAGATTTTAATGAATGAATTATTTAAACTTATAAACAAAACACACAAATTTAAATGATTGAATAGTTGGATGAATGAATTTAATTAATACAGGTCATAAATAACTAAACACTACATAATTCTGACAGTCTTCAACTCAATGTTGAATGGACTGGATCTGGTGAGTCTGGATCATCACACTCTTGCTCTCTAGAAGTCTCTGGGATAATTTGCTGATGATCTTCAACTTTTTTAATGATTCAGCTGGCAGGCAGCATTCTTCCTCTCTCTCTATAAATTTTTGTAGCAAGCCAAAGAATTTTGAATTTCTCTTGCAACTTTATTTCTATCATTTTCTTCAATTATTCTGACAGCATTGTAAATATGTTTAAAAAATTCAGTCATTTGTTTTGTTGAAAGTTGTTTGATGGGCTCAGCAACAAAGGGCTCCTGACTTTCATCATTCATGTTGTTTTCTATTTCCAGAAGCTCTTCATTAGTTGAGCTCTGATGAGTGGTACTCAAGCAGTTCATCCAAAACACAATTTTTAAATAAAAATTTTTTTAATTTAAAAAGTTAATTTACTTTTTAAAATTGTGTTATAGCAAAAACGCATAAAGTGAGATTGCATATAGCGAGGGATATTTGCATTGTTAAGAAAGTATCAAACGTAATAAGATAAAATTATAAACTATGATATTTATTCTTATTTGGAAAGCTTTCAAATTTATTTCAAATGTCATTAAACTTGGAAAAAGTTCCCCATTAAATCTAGACTATAATTTCAAAGTTTCAAAACTTTCATAATTAAACAAATTGAATTTAAATTAAGAGATCGGTATTCTATTACAATTTTAAATTAAAAAAATTTAAATACGAATCTTACATCCCAATAATAAGGAGGCACACATTGCTGCTGCTGCTTGAGTTGGTTCAGCTAAGTTTACATCTCCAACAACAGAATTCAAATAATCTACAGTATATTTAAATATAAATGGTACTTCCACATTTACTAGCTGGAAAAATACAAAGGAATTTATTTTATAAGTATCAGCAAACATTAATTCAAATTATAAATCAAATTAAATTCATCAAATAATTTAAATTTTCTATTACAGTCATATTTCATAATACATAATATAAATTTAAAACTATAAAAATTTGCATTGAATGAAATATAATTATTTAATATCATATACAATAAAACTAAACTTTGATAAAATATTTATTTTTAATTAATATTAAATACTTTTGTTTTAGCATTATTAAGTAAATTATTTTTTTAATGAATTTAGAAAATTCAAAGTTGTTTTACAAAAACAATATTATTTCCTGATAATTTTTTACATGTTAATCTTAGACTACTAAATATACCAGCAGGTTATTAGATTGTAGAATAAATTTTAATACAATATAAATCTCTAAATCAGAGGTGTCCCACCTTTTGGATTATCTGGGCCACATTGGAAGAAGAATTGTATTGGGAATTATATGAGATCAGAGAAAACAATTTTTTGTATGAAACCTTAACTATCCAACAAAATACTTATTTTTTAATAGCCACAAGTCTTATGAATAATATAAAATATGAATAAAAAATTATTTTTAAAAATATCATATTTTAAAAAATTATTGACAAAAAACAATGTGGTACAGTATAATTAGTTAAAAAATAAAAGAGTTCAAGGACTTAACTTTATGCCTTTGCTTTATTATAGACACAAACTCAGTCTTTTTAGGCAGAAATGTTTAATAAATTCTTAGATACAAATTAACTGGAGCATTTTCGGTTTTAGTAAGCCATCATATTTTTTTAATTCAAAAATAAACTGCTGGGGGAAGTTTGGCTTTTAGAATCATTTGTATTTGCTTTATATTTACTATTGACTTTCATGGTATGGAGCTACATTGAAGGTACCAAAGAGCCACAATTTGGCTACCCCTGCTATAGATAGTTGATTGGCAAACCCAATTAGTTGGCTTATGGCCAGAATAATGGCCAAATAAGTTATATGACACAAAGAAAGCACGGCCATCCAAGAATTTATTACAAATGCAAAATACTATGCCTATTACATAGATGACATTTTTTAATTGTAAATGAAAGTGTACAGCCTAATGTAGTCACAAAACCTCTCTCAGACAGCTCCTCAAGACTGATCCTTGACCTGGATCAATATTCAAAATCTTTATTTTGAATGTTATACATTTCCTTGATATCTCAATAAAAAACTGAATGGTGTGCTAAACTTTGCTGTATACTGAAAACTGACTTATGTGTCAATAATAATCCCATCATGGTCAGAAGATCCATACAGATATAAAATAGCAGCGATAAAAATGCTTCTCTGACATATAAATATGCACTGCACAACACAGGAAGCTAAAACGATAAATTAAACATAATTATCAACCATGCAGTCATTAATGCCCCATCTATGGTAATGAGGCTATATAGATATATACAGATCATAAACAATATACAGGCACAATCTGACTCAACTAATTCTACTCAACTTATTCTATTATACCAATATATGAAGAATACCAATAGAATAAGATCCTGCATTACATTATATAAAATCAAAACTTAGAGAGAAGCTAAATATAGAACTTACATACATGAGGCAGAGAACTATATTTGACGGAGTGTGAGGAAGTTAACTTGGACCTATCCTATTTTTATTTTATTATGCACTCTATTATTTTTTATCGTTATTTTCCTATATGCTAACGTATTATATTTTAGTTTAAAAGTTAACTTACTTCC